>JAGVSP010003038.1:0-24450 GCA_022494985.1 Micrasema minimum | reverse complement strand
AAAAAGGGCTTTTAAGGGTTTTGCTTCCGCCCCCCGGGGAAAGAACCCCCCCTTTTAGTGAAATAATGATATGCCCCGGGAAAAGGAGTAGTATTGTTTATTTTTTTTTATAAGGGTAATTTAAATAGGCTTCGCCCCCATTAAATACACCGGGGGTAAAAAATTTTACCTTCCTAGTTTTCATCATTCTTTTCCCATTACCGATTTTTGACATTAAGTGAATAATTAATACATAAAAATCCGGGAAGAAATTTATCAAAATTCAATAAAAAAGGTACTCAATCACACGTATTTTAGTCCCATATAAAGAAATACGTTTTTTTTTCATTTTTGAAAAAAGCTTTTAAACATAAAAAGATTTTTTAATTTTTCACAGCAAAACGTTGTTTAGAAAAATTTATTATGATGTTGGGAAAATTTCTAGTAAATGTGTAGCACATTGAACAATTGAAATTAGGTCGTGGTGTAGCGTCATGTAGTAATCTGTATCTGGCATGAGCCCCCGTATGGAGAGTCTGTTGGCTATACTGACCTGTTGTTGGTGATGTAAATAGGTTTATTGATGATGACCCACGTGACTGTCTCGTGACACGCTGGAGCAGTGGTGGAGCCATCGTACTCATCCATGTATTAATGTGTATCTGGCATGAGCACCCGTATGGAGAGTCTGTTGGCTAGACTGACCTGTTGTTTGGTGATGTAAATAGGTTTATTGATGATGACCCACGTGACTGTCTCGTGACACGCTGGAGCAGTGGTGGAGCCATCGTACGTCATGTAGTAATGTGTATCTGGCATGAGCCCCCGTATGGAGAGTCTGTTGGCTAGACTGACCTGTTGTTTGGTGGATGTAAAATAGGGTTTATTGATGATGACCCACGTGACTGTCTCGTGACACGCTGGAGCAGTGGTGGAGCCATCGTACGTCATGTAGTAATGTGTATCTGGCATGAGTCCCCGTATGGAGAGTCTGTTGGCTAGACTGACCTGTTGTTTGGTGATGTAAATAGGTTTATTGATGATGACCCACGTGACTGTCTCGTGACCACGCAGGAGCAGTGGTGGAGCCAATCGTACGTTCCATGTAGTAATGTGTATCTGGCATGAGTCCCCCGTATGGAGAGTCTGTTGGCTAGACTGACCTGTTGTGTTTGGTGATGTAAAAGGTTTATTTGATGATGACCCACGTGACTGTCTCGTGACACGCTGAGCAGTGCGTGGGGCAATGGAGACAATCGTACGTCATAGTATGTCAAATCTGTGTCTGGCATGAGCCCCCGTAATGGAGAGTCTGTAGCCTTTGCATCTCGTTACCTGCACAAACCATAACACACAAAATAAATGATGTTAATCAGTACGTCAATTACAAAATTACCACGTTTTTTCGTGTGGCAATACTATTCCATGCTTGAGTTATGTTTGTAACAAAAAAAAATGTAGTAACTTATCTGCCATGAATAGCCCCACTACACTATTGTTCTAATTGGTTGAAAATAAACTCGGAATACCACGTTACAGCTCACATCAACCACCACATTTCTGCCCAAGAAATGTGTTACTATCTCAATTCAGCCGAGATGAATTTTTACCCAATTTTCTATGAAACAAACCGAAATAAAATATGTTTCATGCTACTTTTTAAAAGTTAACTTTTTGTATTAGTGCAGTTTAGAATTCATGATGCGATATGAACTAAGTTGAAGTTAATAGGTTTTCAGTTAGAACACTTTATAAATTGCAGGTTATCCAAGTTGAGTATGTAAAATATGTCATAATATCTTAAAAGATAAAATGGATTGTTGCCCTGAGTGAGACTTAGACAAAATAAGGAATAATTTAATTGATTCAAAGCTACATTAATATCGAGATATTACCAAACTCTAAATACCACCAATTCCACAAGTATTCATTAATGATTAAAATATTTCTATTTTGTTATTATTAAATTTTTTTAGCAAATTGCATACTAACAGGAAACCATTCCATTAGTGCTTCCCGTTGGTGATTTATGTACGCGATTGTGTTATGGTTGAAATTATTATTTAATGGGAAACGGATGGGCAGTGAAGGACTTACTACAAACTGCACAATTTATTTACAGCGTGCTGAACTTTACATTGATTACTCGAGCAAATAGTAACAATTTCATATGCAAAACATCAAATCTTTTACTAGAAGTCCAGTAATATTTCAAGTAACCAGTGTCATGTAAGGAATTATGAAATCCTAATTTTGTCACATTAGTTAATTTTTTCAGTATTATCGCATGTACAAACATTAACAATAATTATCGGCAAACTTTAATAAATATTATTTTCTGTATAATTCATAAAAATAAATTTCAAACCGTTGTTATGGTTTACTATAACCTACATTGATTCGAGACTTAGTAGTAAGTCGAGTAATAAATTGCCTTCCTGTAACAAATAATCAAGATTTACTGCACATGATGTACAAATGCAGTGCCCTATGCGCAATTCGGTATGGATAAGGTGGGGAAGTAGAAGTAGTAGTAGTAACCAAACTTAACCTAACCTCTCTGCCTATCCCTTAGGGGAAATGGCGTGACGGGTAGTTAGTTAGACGGGTTTATAAAATCAATCAAGTAAATAATGCACTTACCACCATAACGAATTTTTTCTAACTGTTCAGTTAATATTCTCAACTCTGGATTTGATAAGTCTCCCAGCTGAAACAAAAAAAAAAGTTTTTTATTGACATGACCAATTATATGACTTTTATTTATAGCAGCTCATACAACTTAGTTAATTTATAGTCATTTTACATAATATTTACACATAGTACCAGGCACAAAAATTGTTGTGTTAAAAAAATAAAGGTGTACCTAAAAAAAAATTGTGAAAAATTATTTTCTTTAGGAAAAAGTTATGGAGAAAAATGACAAATGAGGGTATCCCTCTATTGTTTTATCTATAAAATAATTAGCTTTGCGTGCCTATTCATTAATTTAATTTTTAAAACACTAAAAATACTGTAAAAGTTCTTAATTTTAAAATCAGCAATAATAATTAACAAATGGAAATTACGATGATTCCAGTTTTTGTCTAAACTAAAAATATTGTGTATAATATTGATAAATTTGACAGAACGTCTAGTATGGAAGTGAAAGCAGGAGGCGGAATATAGAGATAGTAGTTGGATAGTGAAGTAAATGTCGAGTGTTGAGGGTGCAGGGTTCGCGTATTGCATTGACATTTCCATACTCCAGCTAGGGAAACAGAAAGCGGGGAGATCAGCCGCCTGGCAGGTGAGGTGAAGAGGGTGAAACGAGGGACCGGTGATATTAAACTTGCCACTCAAAACGTTATATTACCTACCACCGGCCGCGGCCCTGCCACTGCCACTGCCCACGTGGACACCTCGTGTCATACGACTATCCATTTTCGATTTGAGTACGTAGTATTGAGAAGAAAAGACTGGATTTGGAGGAAAACACAACTCTTGTCAAATGTAGATATTTATTTATTTATTTATTTAGTACATTGCAGTTTTTAAGACGTCATATTGTTATTTTCAATGCATTCCTCACTGGGGTACCCCGTGCTGAGGAAAGCATTTTACAAGCTAATGTTTTTTTTCTTTCTTGGTCGACATTATTTACAAAAAATATAACAAGTTAAACACTATTAATTTACGTGTTCTTAATTGGTTTTTAACAAAATCTATATTTATAGCGCACAAAATTAATTAGGCTGTTCTAATAGTACTATCTTTGGTTCCACAAAAATTAGTTTTGTAAAAAAATGTGAACATTGTATGTAAAAAAAAATATGAAACATTTATAAAACAGTATGAGATACAAGTATTATAAATATCTACATACACTCCACTCTTTCTATTAAGAAGTCTTTGTGTTTGCGTTTCCACAAGCATTCTCTGTTTTTTTTTACATTATTTAAGCATTATTATTAATATTTAATAATTTTTTGCTCCAAAGAGTTATCACACTAAAACTAATCTTCTGGTTCAACTACTAATAACACAGCTTTAGTATCTCTCCAATAACAGTTCCTAGGAGACGTCAGGCGGTACTTTATTCCTTTGTCAGAGGTATAAGTTGACTTGTCTAATTGAAATATATATAATTGTATGCAAGATGACAGTGAAATTTCCTAATTTCCCACAAATAAATAATTTATTTCGGTATAATATAAGGAAAAAAGAAGAACTATCGGCATTGTATTCAAATAAATAAACAAGAAAAAAATATATTTTTCTCGTTTTATTTTGAGTTTTAATAATGTGGCGACAAAACTTTAAATAATTATATTATGCAAGGTCTGCGACGTGGTGCAGCGAATTGCTTGGTTGAAGTGGAAATGGGCCGGTCACATAGCCAGAATGACGGACGACAGATGGACAAAACGCGTTCTGGTGTGGAGACCGAGGAACCAGAGGCCTCAAGGACGTCCACCGATGAGATGGGTGGACGACATCAGGAAGTCTGCTGGAAGACAGTGGATGGGGACGGCGCAGGATCGGGAGGAGTGGAGACGGCAGGGGGAGGCCTATGTCCAGCAGTGGACCTCAACGGGCTGAGATGATGATGATGATGATGATTATGCAAGAATATGTACAACCAACTCCCTCTCTGAACACGACTTATTAAAAAGATAGTATCGTTATTATATATATATTATTTTACAAAACATATTTTTTTCTGAATAAAAGAAACTATAGGTATAAAGGTTTTTTTAAATATAAGTTAGAAAAAAGCTTATAATAATATATTTTTATGGTTTATTTAGCACTTCTAATTTAAACTTTACATATTATATACCTAAAATTAGTACGCATTACACAATAATAATTTATTGTAAAGGAGTAAGTGATTTAAAACTTGGATGTTTAGTATTTTTTTATGTATAAAGTTAACATGCAAATCACAAGATATCACTTATCGCCCCTATAATGCGTCACTCTACCGAGATCTGAGCCACTCGGGGTGTAATAAGGTTGTTTGGCTGAGTGTTACATAATGTAAGGCTGTGTGGCCCGTACAGCGTGAGGGTTGCAGTCCGGACCCTAAATAAATATTCATCCACCCTTCTCTAAAGGGACATCAAGGGGCTTTTAACTCAAATTTGTCTTATCTACAAATAAGTGTTTTAACCAAATGCTTTAGGGAAACATTTTGTTTTAGAGTTAACGCTCAATTTAAAGAAAAATAAACTAAGACAGCCGTTATTTTATTTGAAAGTATAGTGTAATAATAAAAGAAAAACAAAACTGCTCGATATTGAAATTGTATTTTTATGAATGACTCTGCATTATCGTTGTTACACTCTCCCTTAAAAGTAAGAACCTTAACATACTTTTTATTTATTCAAGATACTAAAAACCGATTATTAATAGTGTAATATAATTAAAAGTGATTTTCAAAAGAATTGAAACAAAAATGGTGCATCACTGTACTATACCGTACCTATAACTACTAATACTACTGCACACTTTACTTACATTTATGTATAATTTTCACCAGCATTAATAATAATAACCGAATCAGGGGCGTACAGGAGCAAAACGGGAAATGCCACGCGAAAAACGCATTGAATTTTCAGATAGCCATCACGGTCTTAGCTCGGTAATGAAAGTAAAATTTCCATTTGATAAATTAGCGGCAGCATCTGTTGAATATTAGAGCACTGCCATGAAACGCCCCATAAAAATCTGTTGATTGTTATTTCCGTTTCACCGCTAACACCTTCAGTTCACCTAGTACCGGCTGCGGCATCAGAAGTAAATATAATATTCATACAAACACTAAAATCTAAAGTACTTACCTGCGTGCGGCGCGGCGCACAGCGAGAATCTAACGTAACGCTAGTACGCGCGAGTATGCTAACATTATCACCTAAAGAATAAATAAATATAACGGAGTGTTGTGTTCACCAAATCTAAATTTAACTAGCGGTTACATAAGCTTTTGTGTGTTTCATGTTGGGTTATCTTAAGGCGCTTTATATCTTACGCTTCACGTATAAATAATTCATGCGTCACTTAACAGCCGTAAGTGCTTTTGAAAAATATATCGAAATTAGTTTTCTGTTGCCATTTAATGTTGAAAATTATGAAATATAAACATTATCCTTAGTGACGGATATCCAATAACGTAAAAACAATGGAATTTTCCATATGAAAGTCTTTTGAGTGTAATGCTAATGTAAGGGGTAATGCTTTTATGTGGTTTATCTTCTGTTTGTTAGATAGCGTTAGATTTTCTTTTATTCTAACAACGAATACATAAAAGCAAGAAAACTAAAGCTTTATTTTGAATTGGTTACACTAATAAGATTATGTAAAATACAGTTAACATATTATTTTAACATTGATTTTTTATTCAAAAATCAATTTTATCAACGTTCTTTAAGTCGAGTTGTATGTACGCGAGTAATTCAATTTTATTTATTTACTTATTTCACGAAACCATAATAGCTTAACTGTACTGTGCTTATATTAATGTAAAGCTGCTGTTTTCAGTAAAATTATATAATTTAATACGCTTCAATGAGAAATAATTCTGCAATTCTATATCAAGTATGTAAATAAAAAGTTTTTATAAATCATTTAGTAAAAAAGAAGTACAGGTAAAAATAAGGAAAAAAATTAAAACTCGAGATCATAGCTACATTTGTAATGAAAATAATTGGAAAATACAATTCCAGTTATTGTTGTTATTTGGTCACACACTCCTTGTTACGGTTGGCGAGTGCAAACAGTAATTGTTCCTATTCACTACCACTACGGCTATTCACCGCCCACCAACTACCACCCACCACCACAACACACACACCACCACCACCCAGTCACACAGTAGCGTGTGGGGGATTCATTACTCCATTAGATCTACAAAGCTAAATTAAGGGAATGAACACAATATTCATATCAATGGAATTAACGCATATATTTAAATGCATTTGTCAGTAAGGTGGGCTTAAAGTTTATTGAGCTACACCAAAAAGTAACATTTTAATTTTGACTGGCCATAAATTTGATATCGTAACAGTTGTTTAAATTATTTCCAGTTTATAAATTTATTGGGCGAAAATAAAAATAGTGATTCCCAATTAACGTTTAAGTCAACACGAGAGGATGTTCTAACTAAATAAGTGCTGTGAAATACACATTTAGTGTAATAACATTGAAATCTTATTAACGCAAAGGTTCTGTAGCAACTCACCAGTCCGGAGAACATGTTTGATATTCAAACTGGCAGTTAGTTATTAACCGCGCAGAGTTAGGCGGCCGCAGTGTTTACATAGCCCATCAACTGCCAGCCAACAAATCATGACTTCTGTACAACCTCACCCTTAACTCTCTCTCCACGGCGCGGAACACCCGCCCCCCTCCGCACGAGGGCGGATCGCACGGGCCACGAGACAAACCCTTACTACCAGGAACGGAGACCCTTTCAGTGATGTGGACCGTACCCGGACTGCTCCACTCTCCAGTTAGCTAACTGAGCTCGGATTCACCGCATCACTTCTCTCCATAATTAATAAACACGCGGGAAAAGATAAACATATAGCGGCCATTTTCCGGCGGATGTGAGGGATCTGACTTTACTCGGAACATGACGCAACTTGTATACTACCTACTACCTACTACCTGCTATTGTACACTGACGCAATGTGATTTACCCTAGCATTGCCATACCTAAGATATTACTGAACGTGCAAGCCACCCAGCCAAATGCCAGCGTTCAAATGCCAGGGTTTAGAAAATATTATTTATGACCCCAAATAACCAAACGCAGTAAATAAATCGGATGACAACGTTCCTTATTTACGATATTTTCAGAGAATATTAGAGATTATTTTAATATTCTTGTGGCGCTCATTAATTAACTAAATGAAACGTTGGTCAGGTCTGACCGTTGCGTTATAAATAGTACTCGGAGTCGCTTCGGGCGGAGTTATCGTTAGCACAATATAAGCTGTTTAATTCAGCTGTTACACCTGGGACGTAGTACGAGTAGCGAGTAGGTACTGTCCGCGAATTACAACTGGAAACATATATTTCGGTACACGGAACTTAAGTTGGTAGTATAAAGAAAAACATTACGAAACGAGATACTTTAAACGTGCTTAAATATTAAGCGATGGTGAAAAGCGAAAACACGCTGAAATGAGAGGAGAAAAACTGTCAAATATTATCATCAAGTAGCGAATAGATGAAAAAACTGTAAAGAAAGTTGTCCTCCAAGGTGGTAAGTGTGTAAACAGCGTATTAAGGGAGATGCCGCTCTACCAACAGATGGGACTTTTTGTTCCCAATAACTTCAGTACAGGCAAGTCGCTAAGTGAAGCTCTCAACGATTTCCTCCATACTTCTCTACGTATTGTGGGTATATCGACACTTGCGAGGACTTGTAACGTTTTAGTCTACAAAGGATAAAAACATTCTGAGACATTACCGAAGAAAAACTGTACTTTTTATTGATGGATATTTATTTATTTATATATTATACATCAAACGGTCCAAGTACCTTTTACAGATATTGATTTACAATTTTACTAATCATACAAGTGCCTAATTATAAATAACAAGTACAAGAACGGAAGAAATAGAAGAATCGTTTCATAAATTGAAAAAATAAATTGCTTAGTCAATATACAAAACAATATTAAATGACTTTTGGAAAATACTCCAGAGAATAAAAATCAAAATAGTATTGTATTGAATTTTACGTAGATAGGCAGTAGATCGTAAGAATGTTACAATAATATTATATTTTTTAAATACTGCTGGACTAAATGTGGATTGTCTAAAGACGTGCATAAAATGAAAACAGATATGACAAAAAATAAATTTTTGAACAACGGCAATGTATGCAAATTTGTATTCATGAGCTAAACTAGAGAGAAACTTCAGATGATGGGGTCAAACGATCGGCGGGCGGGGGTGGAGCTGAGAGTGGAGAGCGGAGAGCGGAGAGCGGAGAGCGGAGAGCGGGGACCAGGGACCTGGGACCAGTATCAAGCGACCCAGAGTCGCCCCGCGGACAATGCACTTATTCAAATTCTGCCGAAAGACAAAGTTGAACTTTGTTTTCCCACTCATTCAATTTGGGTTTACAGCTCCACCACAAGGGCTGAGGGCTGAGGGTGGACAGTGGAGAGCGGAGAGCGGAGAGGCCAGTTATGGTCCGGTGGCCTATACAATACTGTACACATCGGACACTGCTGATAATTTAGGGTACATCTTACTGCAAACTTCAGAGGGGATCAATGCATATCCAACCGGGACACTTCACGACCGGCCCGTCCAGGGCATCATACACACGGACCGGACGCTAGGCACCCAGGCCGGACGCTACTCACTCGCCAATCAAGACAAAGAGCCAGACGTCTCTCAAATTAAATTTGTCACTGGCTATCAAAGCAACGAACTTTGCGGTCATCCCCTGGTCACCCCCTCCCCTGTACACTACTGTACAGTCGCCCTACCCCACCCCCACACCCTTCACCGCGCGGAGGGACAATAGACAGCCGACTGTATATTATTATGGTCGGAAGACTTTCTTTCCCGCCCGACCGTGAAATTGGCGGGAAAGGGTTTATTATGTACATTTATTGGGTCGTGAATATGTTGGCTTGTAACGGGAATCCATATTTTCCTAAGCAAACAAGCGGAAATACGTACGTATCACGGTTTGTAAACGGGTTAAGTCTTATATTTGTGAAACTATTATTTTATTTTCATTGAACTTGGCGTCAATACTATATCAAAATATCTTTAATATTTTCAATTAATGTTTCATTATTAACTAGATGAGTTTTTAAAAAGAAACGTGCTATAAAAGAATATAAGGGCTGTTTTTATAAACATCCGTTAGTCAATCATTATACTATTTTGGAGTTATATTTCGCGTAAAACAGGATTTTTCGTTTCATAAATCATAAAAAGTGGTAAAGTAATTTACCCCTTTACCAGCTACCGGCACTATTTGAGGGGTTACGTTTCCTTACTATAAATTTTTTGTTGAAATGTCAAATATTCAGCGGCCGCATTGGATGGATTCTAATGGATTCTAAATTTATTTGAAAGTGAAATACAGTGATATATGTGATATGTATTACTTCTAATCTATAACAACTTTGAAAGGTAATTAAAAGACAGTCAAAACTTCATATTACAGTTTTTTGTAAAATGCATTGTCATATTGACGTTTATTTATCACGATTTGACTGATCAGATTTGCGAATATCATAAACAAATCACAAAGAAATGTAGGCGTGGTTTATGGATAACGGTTTGTTATTAAAGATGTTTATAAAACACAAATTAGTGAATAATTGCTATAAACAGTTAAAGATTCGTAGCATTTAAGGACGTTTGATGAATTGTTTATAAAACGGGCCTTTAAAAACTATTATAAGGAAATTGTGTTTTTTAATTATTGTAAAAATCCTACACTAAAAGTCAGAAACATAACAATTTTAAAAGTTTTTTTATCAATCAAATTTTTATAATGTATATCCAAAAACTTATATATAATAACTTACTATACATTTTTTTCGCAATGGCGATAGCTAATAATAGGCAATGTACGCATGCGTGCATTATTAAAAATTTAACATTAAATGTAGTCAGATTTTACAATAAAAGCGTTTTAATTAATACATTCGGTAGGTATCGTGACACGACAGACGAGAAATTAGTATTATCCCAGGAATAAAGTAACAAAATGGACGTGAACGTAACGGAGGCGATAAGGCGCGCGGCCGCTCAGAATGAATTTTGCCACATTTAAAATGAACACCCAATTATGTCACGTGTGCAGAACGATTCCACTCTCCTCTCAGGGCTCCGACCCTAACCTATACCTCCTGCACTGTACATGTGTACATATTCCCCTCGCTGTGTATTGAGCTGCCCACTACACCAGTTCACATATGGCGCTATTTAAATTAAAAATTCTCCAACATTTCAGAACGGATTTAGCAGTAAGCTCCGTGATTAATAAAGGAAAATGGAACGACGAAATGAACTGGTTATTTTTAATGATTCCGAACCATTTTCTACACAGCGCTCGTATTTCCCGGAACCCACGTGTATTATACGTCCCAGAACTCAATATTAGCGATGATGTAATTTCACCCGCAGTCATCGTTGATTTTCGTGTTAGAGGCGTTGTTTTATAAAATAACAAAGTCTTTAAAGTGGCGTGCGACAATCTTGTTATTCGTAATGGAATCTAAAAAAGCACTTTAGTCCGACTTTTGGCCATTCTAACACCATAAAACTACCCTTTTTAGTTGATAGAGGATACGATCATGATTTCGTTTTTTTTATAAATTCAATTCATCACTACTAAATCACAAATACAAACTGTATTTTATCTATTGCCATTAACAGTGCCAAATTTGATATTTTCACATTAAGACGTGAAGAAGGACACATAAGTGTGCGTTTTATTTTTCTTCCCACCCCTTCGGAGAAATGAGGGGCTGGTTAGTTAGTTTGCACTTTTTGATTAAATTATTGAACTCTTGATTTGAATAAAACTATGAATATGTATCAAATTACGATTGTGAAGGTGTATTTTTTTATATCGCCCAATACAATCAAAAGTGATTTCAGGATAAAAAAAAAAAATATTTTTATTAAATCCTCACTTATTATAAATAAACTTCCGTTATCTAAAGATATATTAAAAAATGAACGAATAAATTAGAATCAAACGACTTAATAGAGAAATAATAAATATGAATACCACGATCACGTAAGTAGAAGTACTCAGTTGGTGTGCACTTGTGCAGTGTCTAGTATGGATAAAGGCTAAGTAGATAGATACAACTCACAATGGACGCTTGAGGCGTGTTGCCGACAACGACGCCGCGCCATTTCGTAATTACGTTGTACAGTTTTTCATACAAACGTGCTTTGTGTCGTCGCGTCCGGGACATTATGCTAATTTACATTGGAAGCAACGCAACGGAAAAATGCATTTAGGAAAGGATTTTATCGTTCCGTTCCCTTTAGCTCCGGAAGAAATAACAACCGAGTAGATTTTCCTTTACGTGAGATAAGATTTTTATCGCAAAGGAACTGATCAAACTGTTGTAACAATATTATATCGCTAACAATTATCCTTCAAATATAAGATATTTTTTTAAAGAAACATTTAAGTTTAAATTGATATAGGCATTCAAAAGTTATTTTTAAAGCTTTGGATAACAAATCTCATGCCTCTGTCCCTTTATTTTTTCTTTCACACAAATACAAGCTGCAAGCCTTTTTTTTAAAATAACAATAACATTATATATAGTATTGTGAATTGTTAATTTAAAAATAATTGAAATGTAAATTTAAAAAAAAAATTTTAAGCTAAACAAGGACAGCAATCCATTTTTATAAAACAAAAATTTTGTAACAAGATTTTGTCAAATACATTTTTTTTTGTAAATGCCCCAATATGGTGGACTCACAACCACCACAATATGTTATTAATACACACACGTGGATAAATCATTATTCAATATTTATGATGAATTATTAGAATATGCCCAATGTTTTATTACATGCATCTTTTTTTTTCGTAGCGTCGCTGTCTCTGAGTCTAGAGACCTTCGGTTCGAATACCCACTCCGCCACGACTTGATTCTAATTTTCAAGCACAAGCCGCTTTATTGAAAATAGTATTTACAAATTGAAGTATGTGCAAATGTCATAAAATTGCATAGATTTGTTTTTAACAAAAAATAATCCATCTTTTCTGAATCGCCTGTGGTCTAGTGGTAAGGTCGAAGATATCGGATTGGAATCTCTAGGTTCAAATCCCACCCTAGCAAAACTTGTTGCTGTTTTCTGACACAGGTTTTCGACTATTTTAAAGCTGCCCCAAAATTAAAATATTTAAGTATATCACAAGAACTCGAATGTTGTATCTTAATAAATAGTAAAAATCCTTTATAACTTGAAAAACAAACAAATTTAAAAGTGATTTTTTTTTCTTCGTATTGGTACACAAACCAAGAAAATTGACGGTCAAAAATGTTATTTATACATATACACAGAAATATTATCTTCTTTTACATTTTTCTAAAACAGTGATTTTTTAAAAATTATTTGAAAGAAACATTTAAGTTCTAATGATTTACTCAAAAATTGCGAATTCGGGTTGTTTTCAAATAGTCGGGAATAACTGTGCAAAAATATTACTTAGTTAAATAGTCCTTCGCATGTTAATGGAATGACTATTTAACGGAATTTATTAGGAATGGAAGCAGTTAACACGACAAATTATTATTTATTTATTTAATTACAGGTAACTCTACAATGTGACAATATCTAATATTAAAGATCAAATTTATCTTTACAATGTCGTTGAATTAAAACGACAATAGAGCCGAAACGTAGGAAAAACTACCCGGGATCAAAGCGCAATAATAATTTGTCTTTGAGATGAGCATTTCACAGGGCTGCTGATAGTCGGTATATAAAGAGGTGGGTACCATGTATGCCATTCACACTCCAATTTGTTTGACGATTCTATTATTCTGTGTGTGATGGATGGAGCTGATGATATTGGGAACGTTGAATGAGTAATTTAAATGGAATTATCTCTCCATAGTTCTGTTCATAATACAGAGGATAAAATTTTCCCACTTACAATTTTGAGGCTAAAACCATAAATTTAATAATTATTCTCATGTAATTATTATTTATTTATTTATTTTTAACCACCTCAACAGGCCAGGATACCCAATAACAGAGGGGAACAACGTCACAAGCACCCAGGCTTGAGAAAAATCACTTTTGATTTTTTGTGTACTCACCGGGAATCGAACCTGGAACCTCCGTATCGTGAGTCTAGCGTCTTAGCCATTACGCTACGGAGGCCACCGATTATGAAGATAAATAAAGTAATCATTCTTGAAAAATAATACATTATGTGTTGTATTAAGCTGTTATTCAATATGTAATAAACACATATTACTACATCTAGGAAATATTTTTCTGTGAATTTATTTACCTACAATATCATTCTCTTGGAGGTCAAGAAACACGAAAAACACAATCCTATTTTTTCCTATTTCTTTATTTCCAATTTTAGTATGCAGGTTTATCAACATTCAAGTTTTCACCCATAATAATCCATACATACTGAGTATAAAGAACGAAAAAAAGAAAATCAATTGTTCTATGTCTCTTATCCAAGTAAATTAAGAAAGAAATTATTTCTAAATATGACATCAGAAAAGCCGTATATTTCTGAAATTAATTAATTAACTAATTGATTTATTTACTCACTTTAAAAATCATGAAAATAGCTAAAGATACCGAGAGGATAATACGTTGGAAAAAAGTTGAATAAAGAAAAGAAAAAATAATCTCCATTCTTATGAAAAATACGGTTCTAGTCATTTCTAAATAAAAAAGTATGTACACATACAAATGGAAGTATTTTCTCATGCAGGAACACACCCTTTAAAGTATTTAATTTGTAAACAATACGCCGAGAACCTGACGCCTTGTAATATAGGCAATCATGGTTAAGGCTCTCGGGAGGCATACGTAGTATGTGGCCTAACCAGCCGAAACGCCTTCGCCGGATGACAGTAGACACTTGGTCGTCCACTGTTAACAATTCATCGGCAGTTTGCATCAGAGTTGCGGGACGTGGACTTGACTTGGGAGGATGCACGGGAGCTGGCGGCCGATCCCTTGGCCTGGATGCAGTTTGTGGAATAGTGATGTCTAGTCTAGTGATGTCCATATGCTCCACATAGGAGCAAACGTAGTGAAAGAAGAAGAAGAATACCAAAAATTACGACAGTTCTAAATATGACGGTATTTTAAAGACTGGGATGATAATTCACAGTAGCTACCTAATGTTTACCCGTTAGGAGTAAGGGCGCATAAAGCTCCATCGGAAGCGGTGAATGGGTCATCACTGAAGTCATATTCAGCAAACGGCTGCCCGTAATGATCTAGCGATATACAGAATATGTCTTCTCGTGTAATGAATAAATCTTAATGAACAGTTTCCGTTTCTCCAGTGTGAGATTAACCGCAATAAACAGAACAAGCGAGGGACATAAGGGAGATACTTCATTACTTACCGTTAATTCCACAAAAACGATCTGGGCCCAGGTAATTAAAATAATATATGCATCGCAATGAGGGAATCCACTGTTTTCTAAAGTAATTTTTTTCTATAAACTTACTATTTAACTAAACAAAAAAAATATGTTTAATATTTTTTTATAAGTTATTGACGAAGATCCGATTTTTTAAAGTTGCACATTTCAAATACCACGCCAAATACTACTATGTACTAACTGCGTCATTTTTGTGACGTCATAGAACGGGTTGTTTAAGGCCATGGTATTTCTCCAGCCAGTAACAAAACTGTCAAAAATCTATGCAAACTGACGCGGGAAGCACAGATAAAATATACCGTCGACTCAACTGTCATATACTGTTAACAGCTGTTCTAGAGAGACTGAATGGCGGCCATCTTTTTTGCAATAAAAGCTTGTAAGATTGTATTCCATATTAAAATGCCATGGAACGCGGCTACGGGGGTTTAAAAAAACGGAAACCGGAAACAGTACACTTAGATACAAGGAGTGACGTCATTGTTTAAGATTTTGAAATGAATGCTACTTTCAAAATTTTTTATTAATTTTTGCGTGCGTTTTTGGGATATTTCATCCCACTTCAAAATTTTTAAATATTCGCGTCTACACGAAAGCATTTTTAAAATTCAATTCCGGGTAGCAGTGGATTTCCTCATTGTGACACCTATAATATGACGGTCAAAGATATTTTACCAAATTTTCGTCATATACCTACGCGTCATGACTGCATCGCACAGATTCTCATTTATATGTAGATAGCTTGTAATCTGTGCACTGATTTTTAAATACTGACAGTTATTCGGTTGTATCGACGCCGACGGCCGGATCTAACTAAGTGATGTTTCATCGGACCTCCGGAATCTCACCTTCCATCTTCTAGCCAGGTGCCTAAATCAATAACCGCCTAATCGAGTTAGGCAGCTCGCGAGACGCCGAGAACAGAGCGCCGCTGTAGCGAGCTATTCCCGAGGGACCCAGGAAGGAAGAGCTAACAGCTAGTCACATAGAAAATTAATCTCGAATTATAGCCGAGCTAGGAACAGCCATACTCTACCTGTATCCAATATACCGCCGGTACAGGCACCAGGTACACAGTTTAGGAATGATTTATGGAATGACAGCAGCGGTAATAATGCGATAATAGAGAAGGGGAATAGCAGGAACGTCACGTATTTCAATTGATTGAGTCAAACAGTACATATTATGAACATACAAATTATATTTAACAATAATTTCATTCAATTTACAACATTATTTGTAGAGTTACGTCGTAGCTTTGATAAGCTCCATATTCGAAGAACAGGAATCAAACCACTTTGATTAATAATGTTCTCAAGCCTAGATTGTGATTTACGCAGTGAATAATGATACTTATGTATTCTGAGTTACGTATATTTCGTTAATACAATGCGATCATTAACGTTCATTAAAAAAAAGTATTATTGTTGCTCTTGGTGTACTTTGCACTTCTCGAAATAACTTACTATTTGGTATGGCCAAGTTTCATCAGCGCGGCGTACGATATTAAAATTAAGTGTTCGTGATATTTATCTCAGTGATAAACCTAAATTGATTATGCATTAACGAAAATCAAAAAAGGATAATAAGACTACAAGACTTTCGTCCTCCGATCCTCCATCGTACCGAGATCAGTTGGTGACAAGGAGGTCAGCGACGGAAACTTTAATAAGCTAAGACGTTAAAGCTCATTGTCCCTGGACATGACTTGCCATGGGAAAACGATTTAACGTTTAAAATAAGGATATAAAGCTGCCAGGGTAACAGAGTAACAGAGTAACATTAAAATAACTTATAATTGTTGGCAGAGTTTAATTTCGTAGGGGTTGCATTTTAGATGGTGGTATATACCAGGTAGACAAATACACATCCAGTCTAGAATCTCTTACATAGTAAAAGATAAAACACATAATAATTATTATTATCCAGATATGAATACACAAACATAATATGTAATAATGTAGGTTTAGGAAATTGTAAGGATTTGGGGGGTAGCGAGCTAGGTAAGGCGTGGAGGGGAAGTTTTCCTTAATTAAAATACCCCTTCCCTCCCATATCCATCATCCATCCCTAGCGCCAGCACCCAGCACCAGATCTCGGTATATGACGTCACTATGACGTGTTAGTGCCGTGCTACCAAGCTCCTGGCGCTGCAGGTGATGTCGATTCATTAAGCGCTAAATTAATCTCCTACGTCATAATATCTTACACGATCCACTTGCTCAACCAATCAGCCTGTCTAATTAGGAAACAGATTAACCACTAATAAAATGTTTTATCTGAATAATATTTTATATTTCAATATCTTCTACTACCATTTGTAACATGAAAACTTAACTCTTTCGCAATTATAACTATAACTAGTATCACAAAATATAAATTAATGTTTTTTTTTCTAAATTCTAAATTTTAAACTTCATTACATTAGAAAAATTAAGAATGTTCGCGTAAATATTGCTTTGCATTGCTTATTCAAATCCAAAATTATGAATCATTAAATGAAAACGGAGCATGTTTACTTTGGTACTCGAAATATCAATTGATTTCATCAGTATTAATTTATTCTATTGTATTTCAGCAGTGAATTTATTATAGTTTCAGGTAAATATCATTAATCACGCATGAAACAATTTATAATATTTCATGTGTGATACCTTTGAATGGTACTGAAGCGTAAGACTAATCATCTTAACTTCATGTAATAAATTTATCAAGAATCCCTGCACTTGGTGTACCGATGGAGTGCCTTATGCACCATTGGGTGCGGATAGGGGAAATTAGTAGTAGTATCATTAAATATCATCATTAAACTATCAAAAATAAATTTTATGGTGCAAGTATTCTTACATAATATCAAATGTCTACTGTTATTTTAGTAGGAATCTTTATAGAAATATTACGAAAGATAACAGTGTGCCCGATAATAAAACAACATTAAATAATTTCTCTTTTTCAAATTTATTAAAATTTCGATAGAATTAAAATAAGAATAAATATGTGCCAATAGCCGATTGAATAAGTAACTTCGACACTCGAATAATAAAAGCACACTTAAAAGATCTCAATATAGACCAGTTAATATAAATATGTTTGTATTGAGTAGGTTGCATTAATTTCACTTCTGGGGATAATGTCAGAATATAAAAATAAATACTTATAATACATTATTGACAATTTTCCCCAATTTCCAATTAATAATGCACGAGGTCTCGGGTTCGATTCCCATAGGGGGTCAACGTGAAATTTATATTTCATGTATGATACCTTGGACTGGTACTGAAGCGTAAGACTGGTCATCCTACCTTCATGTGGTAAAATGATAATGAGACACTGCATTTGGTGTATCAATGCAGTGCTCGGATAAGGGAAAATAGTAGTAGTATTAGCCAACAAAGCAATAAAAAAAAAATTATGTAGTTTTAGTAATGATGAACCCCGGAAGAAATAAATGGAATAAATATTAAATATTTAAAATCTCTAAAAGTGCGTTCTTCCATGTCTCGTTTTATAACTAAGGACTTCTTGTACCTACCATAATTTATTGTAAGGTGTCCTTGTATATAAATATTACTTTTCATAATGATATCATTTTTGTTAAGCGTAAAATAGTAAATTAAGGCATTTCTCAGTTCATTATGGGAGTTGGATTCTGAGAAATCCGTAATCACAAAAAATAGCAATACTATTTTATAAAACCAATTTATTGTATAATACCCAATGAAGTGCCTTTAATGCAATCAAAAACCTTATACTTACTCGACTACAATCTAAAAAAAGATAAATTAATTAATAAACGCCAAGACTCAGCAGACTGTTTTTAAATTTCCAAGCATCACTTTTTAATGGACAATATTTTAGAAATTTATTTTTAGTAAAAACGTAGTTATATGATTTCTTTTCGGGAATGTCATAAATAGTAGTTGTAGTAACTACCTGCAAATATGGACAGAAGACATATCACATATATATTATGATCTGCCCGCATCACCTGTCCGCATGTCTACATGTCCAGATTGTCCAGTGTCTCTCACAACAACTATCTGATACTATGTACAAAGGGAACACACTATGACATGTAACAATGGTGGAATTCTAGGAACTATTGTTTTGTTTGTTCAATACTTGGCCTTATAATGTTTAAGTCAAAAGTTGATGTTTAATATTCATTTCTCAGCTGAGTGAAACATTTGATGAACGTAGGAGTTTTGCCATGAAATTCTTATTTAAAAAAATATAGTAGTGTTTAATTTAAAATAAATTGTAGGTTACCTAGTTGTAATTGTAAGCCTGCCGTTTAATTATTTTAAAAAAGGAAAGAGGATAACGTTATACCATATTAAAATTACGCTATTTTCATACTTGCCTATTTTATATGACTACAGGTTCTCGGCGTCCTGGAAGTCCACCCTTACAATAAACCGTCTACAATTTACATCAGAGCTACGGGATGTAGACCTAACTTGGGAGGATGGACGGGAACTAGCGGTCGATCGCTTCAATCGTGTTAAATTGAATAGTTTTATAGTGAGTCGGACCCGAAACCAGTATTTTATGTATTTCTTTACAATGGCCACTAAGCCTTCTCATGTGTGTTAGGTTAGGCTTACTTCTACCAGTTACAGTTTACATATGGACAAGATTCCAGGTTTACATCGAACGAAGTAACAGTATGCAGTATGCAGGAGCAGGTATATAGCGCTCCTAATACAGCCTAAGACGATACGATACACAATATAATAAGGCAGCAGTTTGCCGTTAGGATAACGTGTACGGGTACGGTGCAGCGGGTAGGAGACGTGAAACGATTATACGCCACACTGAGTGATCAATAGCCTAATAAGAATCTGCAATCTGCATCCTAGGAACAGGGGCCTGCTCTTACTAGCTCTCACTGCACTGCCACCCGCACCCGCACCTCGTGCAACCACTGAACCCGTATTTTGCCGTTTTATTCATTGGTTTTAAATTAGAAAATAATAATTTAATAGAGAAAGCCATATTTAGCACAATGATGAAATATTCCCATGTTAAAAAATCAGCAGGCAATAATTAAATTATGCTATCAACAAAAATTTTGAAACAAAAATTTTTAATATTGGCTTAGTATTTTTGTGTGTTATAAATAATACATATTTTATTTCAGGTGCCTTGTAGAGCATAATATGGATTCCACGAACTGCCCCCAAGCCAAGCGATCGACTGCCAGTTCTCGTGCATCGTCGACACGGTACAAACTTCTCACGCTTATACTCGTAAATACACGTATAAACTCATACATGAGCACTGAAGATGGACACTGCAACGTGCTCCGAAATGTCGGCAATACAAAGCCCACAAACACGGCATAATAACCCATAAAAAACATAATCAGGAACAAAATTGTTCAAATTTTAAATACCTGTACCTACGAGTACGTTTCCATTAGCCTTGATTATGAATTTTTACCTACCTGTTTTATCGTGTAATTAAAATTACTTTTGAATCTTTGCAGTTTTCTTGTTTGAATGTTTTTTTGAGTTTTTCTTGCAAGTTGATTTATTATGTTACACTGCGGTTTGGGTAAGTAAAACAGTGTAACTCAGACAGTGTAGATATGCAGTAGGAACCTACAGCACCCGCATCTTCTAGGAGAAGACCTGCAACACTAATTACTAGGCAGTAGGTAGTAGGTAGTATATTCTTACTAGGCGTAGTACAGTAGGTACAAATACTAGGTACCACACACTGTTCCCGGCTCGGCTGTAGGAATCAGGTTCCTCGTCAGGTGATATGCATCCTCCGAGCACAGATTGCATCCTTATTAGCTCAGCGCGGAACCCGCGGGAACTGTTATTATTTTTACCTTAGTGTAATGACGTGCTTTAAATCTGGTTTGAAGCTGAAATATTTTCCATTTAAAAGTATAATAAAGTGCACAAGCGTTTCATTAATGCAAATTTATTAGATTTAGCTATTTCATAGAATGATGATTCAATAAAATAATTTGACAATTGACTATCGTAGCATAATGAGTTGTGATAAAAATCGTCCCTCAAAGGTATAGGATTGTATGCAATTAATTTTTTAGTAGAACATTGCATTGAAAATGAACTTTCGCTTGTTTTTCATGAAAGGCAAAACCATTTAAAGCGGTATACTAGTTTTACATACAAAAGAGATTTCTTCCTGTTTTTGGTTTATGTATTCAGAGCATACTAGAATCAATTATCGTATCATTTACATTGTAAATTGTCATCAACGGACATTGCATCATGCATCATGTGGGTATGCGGTGACACCAAATTATTATACTAAACTTGTTTTGGATCTGGGTTATCATTTATTTTTAAAAACTGCAACCATAATGCAATGCAGATACAAACAAAACCAAGATAAATAAGAGAAGAAATTCTCTGATATTTTGATGAAATCCGGTGCATAATTAGTTTTTAAAAGTACACTTTTAAAAAATAAATATGCTCGATATATTTCCACTTACAAGTAAGAAAGTATTCTGGAATCGGGTGCCAGAAATTTCTATGATTCTTATAATATATGATCTGTTTTGTAAAGGTTTGATGCCATTTTCAAGTTCGATCTGACATCCCCTAAGTAACCGCATTATTTTTAGTATTTTGATGACTGCTAATTTGTTGTTCTAATCAACGGCATATTTTGAAGAATTTTGCGTTCTGCAAGCCTTTCTTCTATTTTTTAATATAATTTATGATAACGTTAGTGAAGAAACAAAAAATATAGCACAGAATGTCAAAATGCTAACGAAAGCATTTTTTTGACGAACGCATCGAAAGATTATTTAATTATTTTCATTGAAAATTAAAAACACTTAAAAGTAAATCATGATGACAAAAAAAAATTGATACTGGTTAAACTCGCACTTGACTAATCTCATTTTGGTTTAGCTGTGGTCTCTCAAAATTCCTCAGTAGGTTCTGCCGAACCTTTAATACGCCACTAGTCAAGATTATGGTGAAGAATTACGTTAAAAAATAAATTATATTAAATTCACGTAAGAAGCATTCACTTTGTAATTATTCATTATTATTTGTAAAAATATTATTTGGCATATATATTTATATAATGATGAATCTATCTAGAAACTTATTTTATGTTAAAAATAAGAGTTCCACTTTAATTCTCCGTAAAGATATTGATACCAACGAATGTAAAATAAAATTATTTTTTCAGTGTTGTTTAAGTGCTTGATGTCTTACTCCACCGAGTATCCTTCGCAACGCCAATGTTAACCTACAATAACAACAATGTATGAAGTGTACCATTTGGTAATCGTGTTTTCAACAAATTATTTCCTTTGTGAGAACTTAAAGTAATATTATTTAAGGTAAATGAATCACTAACGAACTTAATACAGTTGTTATTATTTCTCCTACTTTATTACACCGTGCATACATTAGTTTATACATGATTTAAATCAGTAATATAGTTTTTGTAGTAGTTTGCAATATTATGTGGAGTGATCAAGATAAATTTCAGATATTATTGATATCCCAACAGAGACAAAGAAACTCTGGAAACGAATGTGGATAATCTAGGCATTTACAGGGCTTTATGACCTGTCATTGGCTGGGTTAAGTGGCCACTTGATGTATTACAACATTCCCTATTCCACCCATCATCTGATAACCACATATGACAAATTTCGAAAAGTAGTATTTATATTGAATTTGTACAGAACCTTTCCCATTTGAGTTAGTTTATTCGACAATTTTCAACATTTTTCTCTCTGGTTACATCTGTTGAGAAGATTGTTAAGCATTTGACAGGAAACTTTTTGGCGTAGTTAGTATCATCCGAACTTAATTACTTACTAGAAGACGCCTGAAGATGTCTCTTCAATTTTGTTTGCTTTATAATATTTTAACCAGTAAATCTTTTTAATAACGTTTTGAATGAGTACAAATACTGAAATAAATTTCGTTCATTTAATTTCCCAAACACACAATTAAAAGATGTCTAGTACTTTGATAATCGGCCACCTTCATTTACTTGCTTGATACATTAAAAAAAAAAGATAATTTAAATATATCAATCAGTTTTCTAATAAATATTTTCCTAAAATGTAATAATGTTCATACCTGTAGCAGAAGAGAAACTGAAACAATCCCCTGCGCTTTGTACAGCGCCTCCGAGAAGTTGGAGTACAGCTGGGAGTTGAACCCAAATATTTGGATCTGAAACCGAAACAAGAAATTCCGGTAAAGCACAAAACACAACGAACCTAAAAATAAATAAATTTTGAAAATATTTGGGTGTCAATGATATAAAAATTCTAATAAAATACAGATTTTTTTATACACATACAAATAATACATATTAAAGATTCAGAAATAAACGAGTTTTAAAAAAAAGTATGCAAGAAGATATTTACTTATTTGATATTAATTATTCTGAAAAATTACTTAATTTCGAGAGTAAGAAGTGTAACAAGGGTATTTTATCATACGAATGTTTTCTTTATAATAGGATCGTAGAAAAACATTTGGCACCTAATGTATGTAAAATGATATAAAATATATTTAATGTACACAAAACCAAATGAATATTTATCACCCCCATGTTCCTTTATTGACACCCAATGGTGCATAGGGCACATCATTAGTACACCAAGCAGAAAAACGTAAAAAGCAAGTAACAATCAATTTAGTCTAATAATTTCAAAAGTTGACTGGTTACTCAAAAAAAAAAAAAAAAAATGTTAATATATTAAATTAACCAGTCCAAGGTATCACAGATGAAATATTAATGTGAAAATCACATGTAAATAAATATTTCATGTTGACGCCCTACGGGAATCGAACCCGCTACCACATGCACGGTAGCCTTATACGCTACCACTATGCTACGAGGCGGACAATTTATTAATTATTTTTACTGTAATAATAATTAAAATCTCAATGATGTAGCAGTCACTTTGTAGTTTTCCGTAATTATTAAATGAAACACACTTTTGTGTCAAAGTAGCTTAAAAAAGTAAAGTAGATTCAAAATAATTTCACAAATTGCGGTCAAACCACCGAATAAGTTTTTTTTTTGTTTGAACCACCTCAACAGGCCAGGAGGCCCAATTACAGAAGGGAACATCACTACGGGAACGTCACTAACACCCAGGATTGAGAAAAATCACTAATCAATTTTTCTGTTATCGCCGGAAATCGAACCCGGAACCTCCGTATCGTGAGTCCAGCATCATAGCCATTACGCTACGTAGGCCACCGTTTATTTCGATGGGTCAAACACATCAAACAATAGCATTACAATATAAAATTGTACTTACAATTTACTTTTAAATGTTTTTCCC
>JAGVSP010003037.1:0-24325 GCA_022494985.1 Micrasema minimum | reverse complement strand
GTTAAGCTTAGTAACTAGTGCAATTCCTATACCTGCCTAGATCATGCTTTATTATAATTACTGTTCTTATTAAGGTTACTACTACTACTACTACTAATTTCCCTTAGCCGCACCGAATGGTGCATAGGGCACTGCATGAGAACACCTATTGCAGTGTAACTTGATCATTTTATTACATAAAGGTAAGATGATCAGTCTTACGCTTCAGAACCAGTCCAAATTATCACTGAAACCATGTGTAAATCAATATTTCATGTCCCCCTACGGAGATCGAACCCGCGACCTCATGCACGGTAGTCAAATGGGCTACCACTATGCTACGAGGCGGACATTTAGGTCAAGTTAAAAAAAACACATGTTCAACCTCAATGCCTATCTTAAAAATTCTGCTGATTGGCTTTAAAAAATAAATCGCCCATAAACATGAAATAATTAAATAAATATTAGGAATTTAGTTCGTGGTGTTTGGGTTATGTGATGGTACAAAAAAGAATAATAAAATTATACAGGAGATCTTTTCAATGTTTCATAATATACAGGGTGTGGCGTAAAGAGTAGATAACCTTTTACCTGTGGGTGATGGGCGCCATGACTGATCAGAAAATGAAAATTTGTGTCATATTAAAGTGTCATGGTTGTAGGATTTTTGGTCATTTTCTAAATTTCATAAATAACTACCCCCTGGTCACTCTATTCGATGACATGATCACAAATCAAGGTATTTTCTCAGTCTGTTTTTTGAATAGTACTCTTGGATAGATGCACTATCAAATGTGAACGGCTGTTTTTGTACCATTTCTTTAGTTTTTTTTATTATTCGGTAATTTAATAAAAATTTAGTCAGACGAAAAAAAAAAGAAAGTTTGAGCTCCTGTGGTGTAAAAAATATGTATGGCGACCTGTGTGATCAAGTCTAAATAAGTTTGTCCGTTCAAAATTCCAAAATAGTATAAAACGCTGTATTTTCAGCTTTCGGTTCGAAGAATATGCGTATTAAGGGGAACAGAGTCTATTTTTTTATATTATATATTATAGAGATATGTCATTCAAAACTTCCTGCTAAAGCCCTAGTTCCCTTCCCTTAGCATTAACATGCATATTTCAGGCAGTAGTGATACCCTAATAGAACCTCTACGGGTGATGAATAATGAATCCTGCCCTGGCTGACCGTTCCCGACTCGCTAGAGAAACCCGCATCCTTATTAGGCGCTCTGACCCTTAGTAACGTGTGGAGATCTTTGATATTATCCAAAGAGAATTTTTAAAATTAAGTAGGTAATAGAAAAAATTAAAACGGACGGATTTGTGTATTTCATAGTTAACTTTTTTGAGAATTTTTCAATCGAATTATTAAACACGAATATTTGTATGGACATACATATGTATTTTTTTTTAAATTTAACTAACCAAATAACTAACTAACCATCACGCCATTTCACACCAAAAGGGTAGGCAGAGAGGATAGAACGCCACACCACTCTGTCCTGGCATACTTCCTTTGCTTCCTCCACATTCATACATCTTCTCATGCACGCACGTCGATTATTCCGACTTTTCACATGACCACTATCAAGCATTTGGTGTACTTGATCATGCCTTTCTCGGCCTTCCTCTACTTCTACATCCAGACGCACTCGCGTCGTAAATCATTTAAGCCGTTCTTTCATCATTCATTCGCTCCACATGACCGAACCATCGAAAAGACCCTTCTTAATTTTGTCGATAATGCTTATCTCAGCCTAGCACTCTGCTCTAATTTTGACATAAGGGCACCTGTCATACATGGTTTTTTCCACACATTCGCCTGAGAGATCGCACTTCAATAGCATTCAGTCTACTTCGTCCTTTTTTTTCCTAGTGCGCTTATATTTATTTATTATTATTATGCCAAGTACTTACTTGTAGGTTAATATTACGTCATAACTAAGCATAACTTACTAACCACCACGCAATTTCCCCGTAAAGGTAGGCAGAGAGGATATAACCCTACACCACTCTGTCCATCTCATAACTAAGCACAATAATATTTTCTTAAATATTTTTTTTCATAATAATAATTAGAATGCTGGAAAACCGATAAAATCATTCAACCATAATCACAAATCGTCTTAATCACTATAATCATACCATATCCGCTCCCTAGGTGGAGCATATGGATTCCACAAACTCCCTCCCAGGTCAGGTCCACGTCCCGCAGCTCTGACGCAAACTGCAGACGGATTGTCAACAGCGGTCGTCCAGGACGCCGAGAACCTGATGCCTTGTAAAATAGGCAAGCATGGTTGCGGCTCTCGGGAGGCATAAGTAGTATATGGCCTAGCCAGCCGAAACGCCTTCGCCGGATGACAGTAGACACCGAGGGTTGCTGCGTCCGTTACCACACTTCTGTGTTCCTTATAAAGTCAAATCACAACAATCACAAATAACAAAAATGTTTTTCAGCAATCACAATAATTATTCATATCTCAATTTGTCCACAAGTATTTTAGACGCACTCAATATTTTTTATTTTTAAATCAAATAGTTTTTTGTTTACACTAATAAAATGATTGGTTTTATACAAATAACGAATGGGACAATATTACTGCAATAATTTCCGTGCTGTCTGGAATTCCAGTTCATACTCGGTCAAAACAAAATGCCGACTCCTTAATTCCTGTATTGTGCCGGTGCTCCTTTATGGATGCGAATCTGGCACCTCACAAAAGCTCAGAATGCTCGCTTGTTGAGCTTTGAGAAACAAGTGTCTGAGAAGGATTCTAGGCATTAGGTGGTTTGGTTTCATAACCAACGCTGAAGTTAGGGAACGGACGCAGCAACCTCCAATAACTGGAGTCGTGAAGATGCGGTGATGGACCTAGCTTGGGCATGTACTCCGGACGCCTCGGGAGAGCCTGAACCCGAGCTGCCTCTTCTTTACGCCTGCAACCTGCAGGATCCCGCCGTCCTGGCAGACCGTCGATGACCATCCTACGGATGTATTCGGCGGAGCTGATGGGTGCGGGCCTGACGTGGGAGGAGGCGAAGAGCTGGCTGGTGACAGGGTCTCCTGGAGGGATCTAGTGATGTCCACATGCTCTACATAGGAGCGAACGTGGCGAAAGAAGAAGAAGAATTCAGCCGAATTTCAGCGTCGTCTACGTATTATATAGAATTTGAGAGGAAAGCGTTCCATTAAATTCGTCAAAGAAAAATGATGTTATTTGATAAGACTAAAGATATGAATACATTTTTAATGATCCTTCTCATTTTTTTCTTAAATCCAAGACCAACTTGGTAGCAATCAGGAACTGAAACCATAACCTACAATACATTTATATAAATATTAAAATAATTAGAAAAAAACACATTTTACTTTGGAATTTATAATGGTTCCTATTGTGATCACATTTAAGGTTACTGAATTGGTACGCCATGTTTAGCGAATCTTGATCATTTGTTATGAATAATTAGTTAATAATGAAACTTGTAATCAACATTTTGGGAGTGTTCAAATACTTGTACACAAATCTGGGTTTATCCCATGACGAGAGTAGGTATATATTTCATTGAACACACCAATATTGTAGTAAAACAAATTCATGGTCTAAATATAAGTGAAAAAATTGCAGAGCCATCTGCAGGCGATTACTAGTAATTACTAAACTCGGTCCGAATCATAAAGTACTTAACTTCAATATCAATGCATAGATGTCGCCAGTTGCGCGCTTGCGAATGGTTTTCAATTCGTAACATATAAGCAAAATCAAAAATGTTCCCTCTTGTGGATATTCTCTAAAATTAAGCGGAACGGGGGATGTTGTAGTACGTCAAGTGGCCACTTAACCCAGCCAATGACATAAGCCTTGTAAACGCTTGAATATCCATTTTCCAGAGAGTTCTCATCGTGGCGGATCCAAGTGCATTCAAGAGTAGTAGGTACATAATAAATATTTTCTTCCATATAAATTTATGTAACAATGAAGTTGAAGCGAAATGGGTGGAAATATCATGAAATATGTAAAGGTGTGTCAAGTCAAGTTTATTGGTTCGTGGTTCATGGTTCGTGGTTAGTGGTTAGTGGTTAGTGGTTAGTATGCTGGTTGCTGGTATTAGTCTTTTAGTTCAGTTTATGGCGAGTTTAGAGCCTTTTTACTGCCGTCACGATGAATAATGCATTTTTGAATGATTCATCACGTGGTAGGAGCTCCATTATCGAACTATGTAAATACAAAAATTGTATCTAAAGTTTAAAAACATTTGAATCATTATGTCGCCATTCAAATCCTTAGTTTCGCAAATAATCCTTTTTGTCATAAAGTTTTTATTATTAATTTGAGTTGATTTTATGAAGTGGAAAAACTTCTAGAGTTGATTAATGAATATTAAAATTTTCTAATGCTAAGATTTTAAGACCAATTTGTTGTATCACTTATTTTATTTATACGGCGATACACAGCAAATTTATGCTAAAAATTACTAAATTGCTCCCCTGAACAAAAATTATTTTTTAATAGACGCTTTTTGGCTCTCAAGTACAGAATCAATTTTATGAAAATATTTTACCATCCAAATAGTTTTTTTATCATTAAAGATTAGTTTCTGTGCACGTTTAAAAGGCCACTTCTCCCCTCCCTTAACGCACCCAACGGTGCATAGGGCACTGCATTGTTACACCAAGTGCGGTAAATCTAGATAATTAATAAATTATCAGTCTTACGTTTCAGTGCCGTAATGTAAGCTAGATATTTTACATTTATGTTTTCTTGTTGCGAAATAAATACGTCAATATTAGTAACTTAACCACTTCCGCTCTAATAACTCGCATATAACAGGGCTGAAATAACAAAACAAATACCGAATTATTGTGTTATTTTCCGTTCCCTGTTTCTACTCTAAACTTTGTTGTAAACATGCACAAAGTTTACAGTACTAGGTATAATATATAATGTACATATGTACATTATCCGCAATGCGATTCCAATTTACTAACAAAGCCTGATGCAGAATATCCAATTATCATTGTGACGTCAAATCGTTTCCCAGTGACGTTAATGAAGCTTCAATTTCAATTTTTGGAATATAAATAATAATCATTTAGGTATTATTGATATCCCAACAGAGACAGAGAAACTCTGGAAGCAAATGTGGGTTATCTAGGTGTTTACGTGGCTTACGACCTGCCAATTGGCTGGGTTAATACATTCAAAATGTTATTAAATAATCATTTATGATGCGTTAATTCTCAAAAAAGCTCAATTCGCACCATGAATACTTTACTGCACTAAGTCTTAATAGATCGGAAATGAGCTGAGAATACAACGTTATAGCTCACACCGACCGACAGCTACATTTCTGTCTAAGAAACATGTTTCTCTCTCTTTCCAATGTCGAGATACGAGTATTACTTTTTTTTCAAATAAAATTTCAATGAAACTGTTCTGAAATAGAATATGTTTTTTGCGGTTTCCCAAAAGTTGACTTTTTTTTAGTTAGTTCAGTTTATCATGGTGCGAAGTGTTCTCTAGGTCTTTATGAATACTTGCGATACTTTATGAACAAAGCATGTTGAATATATTTTTTAGCTTAATTTTTTTGATTTTGTATACATGGAGTAACAAAACTCTAGGTACAACCCGAGAACTGGTGAATCTACATCATATTACATGTGTGTGTTATGTGACTTTTGTATCTGAGCTTGAAAAAAATCTATTTTTCCTTCTCGCAAAAGCTTTCAAAAAGTAAAGTACCGCATATTTTGTAAAATTAGACAAATTCTTATTAAAAATCTGTGTTTTATTTGTGAATAGTATTAATATGGTTGGATAAATGATATTTGATAATAGTTTGCAAAAAGATCTTTAAAAAATTGTTTCCATCAATTTAAAACAATTATAGGTAAGATATATTATAAATAAACCTTCCTGAACTAAATAATTATAATATATCTTCCCTATAATTGTTTTAAATTGATCATTAAACTCCCTAATGTTCTAAATGCAAATTCTCTACATTTCATGCGAGTGATATCTAGATTTATTACTATTAAGTTGTTTTTAATTTAGATGTAACAATTCTTTAAATCTGTAAATCCAGTCAGAAATAATGAATAATATGTACCTGTAATATAAAATAACATCTGTGAATTAGTGAAATTCTTTGACTAGTGAGTAGGTAAAGCAATAAAATTCACCCAAAAAGAGATTAAAGACCAACTAAAATCAGGAATTTAGTAAAAATCCATGTTGTCACTAACTTGATAATAAAATCACGTAGAACCAAAAAAATCGTTTTTTGATTTTAACATAAGAGAATATAACGATTACTACGTTAAGATAGTTGGTGATCATAGTGCTGAGCCTGAAAGAGTCGAAAATACCCGGTTCGGAATTTATAAACTCTAAGCTGAAACAATTCCTGAAATTCTGAAAACCTGAAAATCCGATCAGATTTTTCACGAAATTATTCAAAGTGGGGAATCATTTTGAGTACATTACAGCGTATTATAAAATTATGTCCGTTACTTCATTTTACTAGGGGAGAGGGGTGTAGCTTATTTGAATAAAATGTAAATGAGGTAGAATATAAAATGCTTTTAGAGAAAAGTCGAGTTTACGGCGAGTTTCTTGCCAGGTATAATATTATTATCCTTCTTTCTTCCTTCTTCTTCTTCTTTCGCCACGTCCGCTCCTATGTGGAGCATGTGGACATCACTAGATCCCTCCAGGGACAGTTTTCTCGCCTACTCCCACATTAGGCCAGCACCCATCAGCTCCGCCGAGTACACACGGAAGATGGAAATGTAGAGAATACGCGGCATGTAATTTATAAACGCATGTGTAATTTTTTTGAAAAATTTACAATTTAAATTTAATTTTTTATTGGGAGGGGGAGGGGTGCTGGATAATTTTGCTGTAGAAAAGGGAGCAATTTTTTCAATAGGGTAAAGAAACACTGCCCTAGAGCAATGATTTTTCCACACGTTTTAAATATAGATCTGTTTGTGTCATGTCATTTTTTTATAATTTATTTATCTCACTTTAAAATTAAATTATCAATAGATTTGTGTAGAAATTTTATAAAAAGTTTTTGTTTTTCAATTTATGACCCTGACTCGACTTAGATTTTCTAGAGAGTCATGGACATGAAAATGTTTTTTTTAATAATTTGATTTCTACACTCCCATCAATATAATAAAAATAAATACCGATATAATGGTATACTGAATCTAAAATCGGTAAATCCAAAAGTAAAATTCTTTGAGGTATGAATAATGCGCGTTTCTAATGCGTTCTTTATATAGGACAGAAAACTGTACAGTCTGTTAAGAGACACGCTAAATATGTGTAATTTTTAAGCGCAATCATAAGTTATTATCGTAGGTTTACACACAGGAAATTGACAATATAGCTAATAATGTAAATATGTTATGTGTTTTTTTACGTTTTTAAAAGCATTCAATATATCAATATCTACTTAAACGTTTACATAAAAAACATCAAATGTCAGGCCAACCATTCAATATTCCACACAGTTTTCGCTTTGTATGGGACAGTTTGCAAACTGCACAAGAACTACAATGAAAGCCCCACCCTTTCCCTAGACTGCTTTAAAGACTATTGAGTCTTTTTTCAGTCCAGCCAACTCTACCGCTATTGTTCTATTCATGCAGACTCTACTTCTACCTTTTTAATCCTGGTATTTAGGCTCCATTTTACTGGGCGTTTTCACCCCTGAGAATATACCATCTCTGCACCCAGGCATCCACGAACAGCGCAAGCTGCTCGAAATTATGCCTGTTCGCAAAGAAGTCCGGATTCCATGCCGGCCTCATGAACTCGGTCATGCCGTCCAGCATGGTCTCCCGGCAATCCTCCAGTATAGGACATTGCCAGAGAATGTGTTCTGCGGTCTGGTTAGGTGCCCCGCACGCACAACCAGGATCCGCCACTAGGGTGAACTCATGGAGCTTTCCCCTAAATTCTCCGTGCCCCGTTACCATTTGTACTACATGATGACCCAGGTTCAGCTTAGCATAAGCACAATAACTGTACAGTTTTCTGTTGTAATTATTTCCCCAAATAGAAGATAATGTATATAATGTAGTACGAGCGTACGGCTCTCTTCAAGTAGACTTGAAGAGTGGGGGAGCTGAATTTTTAGAAAATAAAATTTAAGTATAATTCAACAGTTTATAATTATTATTTTGTAGAAATTTATTTATTTAATAGAAGTGTTTTGGTGGCCCTCGTAGGGAAATAACCAAAAACATTTAAAAAAAAGTGATTTCGGCCATCTAATAACTAAACGTTGTGCATCAAAAAGTTAGTTTTTGGTGAATCGCGTTTTTAGTTTTTGTAGTCAATGGATTTGAATAGCGCGCCGTATTTTAAAAAAATATGAAATCCTTAGCAGAAATATAAATATTTGACATAATATCTGGACATGTAGAATTGAGTTTAGACTTAAGACATTTAGGAGCGATTTACTCGTATTTGAAGTTTAAACAATTCGTGACGTTATTAATTTGTTAAAACAGGGGTCTCTTGTCTTGTTACGGTGGTACTTGGTTATAAAACGTAATTAATTTTATAAAAAAATGGTCACATGCGCAAAAAAATGTTGCGTCAGCCATGTTGGACTTTAAAATAAATGCTGTGTTCGAAATCAGGACCCCTAATAATTCCGAAAATGATACCCATGTTTTTAAAAAAAGTGCATCGGCCATCTCTGGATTTAAAAATAAACAAAAAAATCCGAAACCCCCAGAACCTCCAATAACCTTGAAAATGATACGGGCACGCTCCAGAGACCCACAGAGCCACAGACCGATGAGAAATCGTCATTATAGGGGAGTTTTCCTGCCGGAGGCTAGCTTGTCAGGAGACCTTCTCCCTCTTATACCTACTGGTTTTATGTTGGATATCAAAATAAAATTCGAAATCATGGCCCCCTAATGATACCCATGTTCATATTTTTTTAATGCATCGGCCATCTTGGATTTAAAAATATACAAAAAATCCAAAACCAGAACCCCCAATAACCTTGGAAATGATACCCTGTTCATATTATCAAAAAAGTTGCGTCCGCCATCTTGGAATTAAAGCAAATGCATTATTTGAAATTAGGACCCCACCATAACGCATTTTAATTTTTATAAAAAAAATTTATAAAGTTACATAAGCTATCAATCTCATATTTTAAAAAATCCATATGCTCTACATGGGAAGAATTTATAAAATGGTGTTAATGATTATTACATTTTTAAAAAATGAGAAGTTATTAGGTATTCTTTAAATAAAAATAGCTTTTTCAGGAATTATGCAGAGTCCATATGCTCCAAATTTTAAACAAATGTTCTTTAAACTCAAAGAATGAAAAAAAAAAACCTACGGAACGCTTCAAAAAAATATATTAATAACCGTGCATTGTCAACTTTATAAAATTTTATTCCATACAAATGAAGGTAGGAACTTTTTATCAATAAAAAAACATTTTTGGTCCAATGTCGACGATTTAATCCGTGACTGTCTTTTTCAAAAGCAACATTAAAGATTTTCAATTAAAAAAAAATCATTTGGAAAACGATAATAATTTCTTATAAGAAATAAAATAGATCAAAAAATTTAAATAAATGAAAAGTCCAGCTGTCAAAGTCAAAAGCATTTTGTATTTAGATAAATTTGCTAAAAAATATTTGTTTGAAAGGCAAAATAATAATTTTATTAGTCATAGACAGAGGAAATCTATACGGAAACATAAGTAGGTACTTTTATTTTAGGCAGGTTTTAATATTATTTTCTACGTAATGGTAACACATTTTATTTTGACATTTATTAATTAGGCGAACAAATAATCATTATAAATACACAGACGTTCATCTTTCGTCTCGCTTTTACCAAGCAGAAAAAGGTGCCTCTCACTCACACATCCGCTTTGGGAAATTCATTTATTAATTGATAATTTATATGAAAAATGAACATCGGGGTCAATTTTTTTTAAAGAAACGGTTAGATTTCCGCACCTTCTAGCGATTAGACCCGAAATTTAGGTTTTCGTAATGAAAAATATGTCCAGCGTTTAAAAAAGAAAATCCCATACAGTTTACTATGGGGAATGTATTTAAGCTGATATCTAATCGAAAAGGCTTTTATATATTAAAAAAATACGCGAATCTATAATATATTTATGAGTTGTACGTAGAAATTGAACAACATGTAACTTTGAGAGGCATTTTTAAGGTCAGGAGAGAGCAAAAAAAGTTACTATGGAAAATCCTATACAAATAAAATCGCAAAAGAAAAACTTAATAACTTTGTAAATTTTCCAGCTAGAGCTATTTTTACGGTACCCACGAACGCCAAATGTAGTCTAGTCTCGATTTATAGCATAAAATACGACTCTGTAGTGGTTTTTTCGACCAGGACGACTCTCGTGTCGAATCGGGAGACCTACTATGGAGAAAAAAAACCCGAAAATACAAACGCAAATATGTCCGTTAAAAAAGCATTTCGGCTGATGAAATTGTGCTCGAAAGAATGATACGGAGCGGCTGCAAAAACCCATCACGAAAAAAGTCAGAATCGAGTCGCGCTTTTTGAAAAAAAAGCAAAAATCGTTTGTATGAAGAATGGCCATTTACCGAAAAAAATGCATAAAAACGCTTCTAATGATGCTAAATTTTCTACCGGTCGTAGGTAACAGTCTCCCGAGCTATAGGCACGCTTCAGAGATCCTCAAACCCCATAGACCGATGAGAAATCAAACATTATAGGGGCGAATTCCCGCCGGAGGCTAGTATGTCAGCTGTCAAACTTCGGACTCTCTCCCTCTCATACGGGGAAAAGTGCGAGAGGAAGAGGGACAAACGCCCTTAGGTGAATAATAGAGAGGTCGATAACATTATATAGTATCTAGTTATGGCGCTATATTTTCCTTTCCTACCACCTTTCTTCTCCTAGGAAACGCAATGATATCAGTTTCAAATTGCAGTGAAAAGCTTTGCTTCTGCATGAGTCACGTGATTTGTTTCCACCTAGTGACGTCACAGAGTGTATTCACGCGTTGCGAGGAACTGCTTCTTGGAAGTTCGTGGAAGTTCGTAGAAGTTTGTGGAAATTTTGCTCTGCAAAAGGCGCCAACGTCAAAACTGTTCCACGAGATAACCTCAACTTCTATTATTACTCTATCCCAATAGTGGTGAGCATAAACTACTTTGATAACCGAATTATTCCATCGTCATAACCGGTTATTAGAACCGAATAATGCGATAAAGAATGAATCGATTATTTGGTTGTATCCGTTTTTCGCAGTTATCTTTGAAATCAGATTACGGAATAGGTAATACCTAAATGTTTTTCATAATCAATAATTTATCGAATCGGTCGTGATTGATTAGTTTATCCAAACAATACAGGGACATTAAGTTATGGATGAAAATTAATTATTTTTGAGTACCTAATTCTACTTTATGATACGAATAAAAAACTTGTATTGTAACTAACTAACTAACTAACCATAACGCCACTTCCCCGAAGGGATAGGCTGAGAGAATAGAACGCCTTACCACTCTGTCCTGGCATACTTCTCTTGCTTCCTCCACATTCATACATCTTCTCATGCACGCACGTCGATTATTCCGACTTCTTACATGCCCACTTTCAAGCACTTGTTTTACTTGATCGTGCCATGTCTTTCTCGGCCTTTCTCGACTTCTACATCCAGGCACCGTCGCATCATATATTTTTTTAGCCGTTCTTTCATCATCCATTCGCTCTACATGACCGAACCATCGTAAAAGACCTTTCTTAATTTTGTCGATAATGCTTATCTCAGCCTTGCATTCTGCTCTAATTTCAACATTAGTGCACCTATCATACATAGTTTTACCACACATTCGCCTGAGAGATCGCATTTCGACTGCATTAAATTTACTTTCATCCTTATTTTTCCAACTCCACACTTGTATTGTAATTCTTTAAAGTATAAAAAAAAATGTTTTGACGTTTATTTGCTTTCTCGTATTCACACCATGATACAAAGCGATACACCAAAAATAAAGAATTTTTATACATTTTTAAACTACACGTGTAAATAAATTAATTCACCAAACCGACCAAATAGTTGTTAATTGCTTTTTTTTAATGGCTTATTGTCTGGAAACAAACAGCTGTTTTCAAAACAAACCTGTTCAAATATTTCGATTCCACTAGACAATCAGTTATGCGCTTCACTAACCCACCACGAAGCTTCCCGATTCCCCGCTTCGCTTGGGGGTTGTGGCGGGAAGCGGGGAATGGCGATACGAATCACTCAAAGCCTGTCTCGAACTTTCCATTATAACAAAAGAGAGAGACTAAAGTCGGAAAACATTATAAAATTGAATAATCTGCTATCAAACTTGTTTTGATAGAACCACTTTTAGATCGTGCCTCCTCTTTTTGTTTTGAAGAAAACTTTAGTGAAAATGGTAGCCTTTGACAACAATGGTGGCCTATGTTACAAACTTGCTCTGAAGCGTAAAATTGATCATATTTAATCATCTTTTTACTAGGGATGCTAGGCTATCAGTCATTATGGAGGAGGAGGGATGTCCATTTGGGGTTTCACTTCTTTCAGATGATTGGTGGTCGCATACATAACTCAGAAATTCTGATGAAAGATGGATGTAGGCCTGTTCGTACCGGATAACTATCTTCGACAAAGACAGCATCGATTGTTTTACCTGTCAATATGCAGAACCAACCTGCCAATGGTTATGCCTGTTGGTAGAGCAATCTTGTTACTTAATCGCATCACACCTCGGATGTCGACATATTTGACGATAGTGGGTCTTCCGTTAGGAAAGCACATGTTACTTTTAATTTTTCTTTCTTTACTTTTTATATCATTATACTAACATAACTATCTATTGTCATGTATGATTTATTATTGTATTGTATTTAGAATGAATTGGATTTTTTTCTGTAATGTTCTAAATAACTGAAATAAAATAAATAAATGTGCGTGGATTTTCACGACCGTTGTTAAAACCAATCAAATAGAGTAATCATCTAACTATTACTTTCTCTTATCCGCACCCAATGGTGCATAGGGCACTGCATCGGTACCTACACCGAGTGCAGTGAACTTTGACCATTTGTCACATGAAAGGTTATCGGCGGTCTTGGACGTCCGCTGTTGACAATCCGTCGGCAGTTTGCGTCAGAGCTGCGGGGCGTGGATCTGACCTGGGAAGAAGCCGAACTCTCGGCAGCTTGGAGGCAGTTTGTGGAATCCATATGCTCCACATAGGGAGGGTATATGGTATAATGATGATGATGATGATGACGTTATAAAACACTTTAGACATTGTATCTATTTGCTTGAATAAGTAACCGTCTCTTCGTCAGGACGTTTACTAAACAAAAAAAACCGTAAAATAAATCCAAGTAAAAAAGGAACATATTAATGTAGACAAGTCGGCTAAGAGCCCGACCGTTACTTTATCCGTTATATAATAATATTATGGTTATATCACTTAAACCCATTCCAAAGACATTTTCTTTAGGGTATTTGAAATAAAAATTTAATCTTAATCAAACTTCTCTTAACCGAAACTTGATATTTCCTAATAAATTAACTTAAAAATGTTAATTAATGCGGAGAGAATGGACTGCCCTAAAGTTTTGCCATAAATTTAATACCAACTGACTTTCAGGTTGTTAAAGGTTTTAGTTTCATAAATAAATTACATTTCGTGGTGTTATTTTGTTAAATTCGGTTTGTAGCAAAGTTTTGAATTTCGTCCACCCGTTTTACTATTGAATTTAAATTATTATTGCTATGAAGAGATATTCGAGTTTCATTTAGGTACAATAATTTATTTACTGTACAAAATTTTACGTACAATAAAAATAAAATTGAATCAATTTTAATGTAATGTTATGTCTGTCGTTATAAATTCATAATAAATAAAACTCCATTTCTTTATAGACTTGGCGAAAACGCAACGGTTCTCCAACATTACAGTTCTAATGTGGGCGAAAACTAAAGTTCTAATGTGGGTGAAAACGCAACGCTTCTCCAACATTACAGTTCTAATGTGGGTAAACGCAACGGTTCTCCAGCATTACAGTTCTAATGTGGGTGAAAACGCAACGGTTCTCCAACATTACAATTCTAATGTGGGTAAACGCAACGGTTTCTCCAACATTACAGTTCTAATGTGGGGGTAAAAACGCAACGGTTCTCCAACATGACAGTTCTAATGTGGGTGAAAACACAACGGTTCTCCAACATTACAGTTCTAATGTGGGTAAACGCAACGGTTCTCCAACATTACAGTTCTAATGTGGGTAAAAACGCAACGGTTCTCCAACATGACAGTTCTAATGTGGGTGAAAACGCAACGGTTCTCCAACATTACAGTTCTAATGTGGGTAAACGCAACGGTTCTCCAACATTACAGTTCTAATGTGGGTCCCGCAGACTTCTTCTTGTTACTGCGTTGGAAAACTCTCGTGATAACGGATCATTTCAGAATACTTGACGAGGGCAAATAGGCTTACACCAGGAGTTTTAAGGACATTTCAAATAAGTCTTAATATGCCTGAAAATCTCGTTGGATTGAAACTTTTAAGGCTGGGTTGTTTGATCATTAGTACCTAATAGTAAAACAAATTAAAAGAAGAGACATTTTAGTATGGAGTAAAAAACAAAATTTCAACATTTTAACTATTACTTTTGATTTATAACTTCGATTAACGAAAAAGTAGTGTATTATGTAATAAATTTTATGTTCTTAAAAAGAAACGCAAGAAACATTTTTTTAAATATTTATTTTCAGCAAATTATTATCTAATACTCGTATTTGAATTAAAATATATTTCTATAATTTCAGAGAGCATTCGTTTGTTTACTGTACTCATTCAATAACTCATATATTATATGTGCACTGTAAAGTTAAAATAACACATTGAATTAAACACATAAAGTTAAATTTTCATAAAATTCAATATTGACAAATCAGGGAGCATCCGTTGTTAAAATAAAAAACACATTCGCATTCGCTAAGCGCGTTGGTACTCACACAGAGAAGTGGTAGATGAAGCAGCGCCGTCCTACCGGCCGCTCCAGGAAGTTGTAGACCTGCCCCTGGAAGGTGGCCCTGCCGGCGTGACGGCGCTGCTTCCTCACCAGGTACCGCCCCGCCGCGCGCCCCACTCCCGCGGCTGCTCTAGCAGGAGCGCTGCTGCAAGGGAAATCAGGGGGTTGTAATATAGCTCTCCAGGAAGGTGTACACCTGCCCCTGGAAGGTGGCCCTGCCGGCGTGACGGCGCTGCTTCCTCACCAGGTACCGCCCCGCCGCGCCCCACTCCCGCGGCTGCTCTAGCAGGAGCGCTGCTGCAAGGGAAATCAGGGGGTTGTAATATAGCTCTCCAGGAAGGTGTACACCTGCCCCTGGAAGGTGGCCCTGCCGGCGTGACGGCGCTGCTTCCTCACCAGGTACCGCCCCGCCGCGCCCCACTCCCGCGGCTGCTCTAGCAGGAGCGCTGCTGCAAGGGAAATCAGGGGGTTGTAATATAGCTCTCCAGGAAGGTGTACACCTGCCCCTGGAAGGTGGCCCTGCCGGCGTGACGGCGCTGCTTCCTCACCAGGTACCGCCCCGCCGCGCCCCACTCCCGCGGCTGCTCTAGCAGGAGCGCTGCTGCAAGGGAAATCAGGGGGTTGTAATATAGCTCTCCAGGAAGGTGTACACCTGCCCCTGGAAGGTGGCCCTGCCGGCGTGACGGCGCTGCTTCCTCACCAGGTACCGCCCCGCCGCGCCCCACTCCCGCGGCTGCTCTAGCAGGAGCGCTGCTGCAAGGCTGCAAAAATCAGGCGGTTGTAATATAGCTCTCCAGGAAGGTGTACACCTGCCCCTGGAAGGTGGCCCTGCCGGCGTGACGGCGCTGCTTCCTCACCAAGTACCGCCCCGCCGCGCCCCACTCCCGCGGCTGCTCTAGCAGGAGCGCTGCTGCAAGGGAAATCAGGGGGTTGTAATATAGCTCTCCAGGAAGGTGTACACCTGCCACTGGAAGGTTGCCCTGCCGGCGTGACGGCGCTGCTTCCTCACCAGGTACCGCCCCGCCGCGCCCCACTCCCGCGGCTGCTCTAGCAGGAGCGCTGCTGCAAGGGAAATCAGGGGGTTGTAATATAGCTCTCCAGGAAAGTGTACACCTGCCACTGGAAGGTGGCCCTGCCGGCGTGACGGCGCTGCTTCCTCACCAAGTACCGCCCCGCCGCGCCCCACTCCCGCGGCTGCTCTAGCAGGAGCGCTGCTGCAAGGGAAATCAGGGGGTTGTAATATAGCTCTCCAGGAAGGTGTACACCTGCCACTGGAAGGTGGCCCTGCCGGCGTGACGGCGCTGCTTCCTCACCAAGTACCGCCCCGCCGCGCCCCACTCCCGCGGCTGCTCTAGCAGGAGCGCTGCTGCAAGGGAAATCAGGGGGTTGTAATATAGCTCTCCAGGAAGGTGTACACCTGCCACTGGAAGGTGGCCCTGCCGGCGTGACGGCGCTGCTTCCTCACCAAGTACCGCCCCGCCGCGCCCCACTCCCGCGGCTGCTCTAGCAGGAGCGCTGCTGCAAGGGAAATCAGGGGGTTGTAATATAGCTCTCCAGGAAGGTGTACACCTGCCACTGGAAGGTGGCCCTGCCGGCGTGACGGCGCTGCTTCCTCACCAAGTACCGCCCCGCCGCGCCCCACTCCCGCGGCTGCTCTAGCAGGAGCGCTGCTGCAAGGGAAATCAGGGGGTTGTAATATAGCTCTCCAGGAAGGTGTACACCTGCCACTGGAAGGTGGCCCTGCCGGCGTGACGGCGCTGCTTCCTCACCAAGTACCGCCCCGCCGCGCCCCACTCCCGCGGCTGCTCTAGCAGGAGCGCTGCTGCAAGGGAAATCAGGGGGTTGTAATATAGCTCTCCAGGAAGGTGTACACCTGCCACTGGAAGGTGGCCCTGCCGGCGTGACGGCGCTGCTTCCTCACCAAGTACCGCCCCGCCGCGCCCCACTCCCGCGGCTGCTCTAGCAGGAGCGCTGCTGCAAGGGAAATCAGGGGGTTGTAATATAGCTCTCCAGGAAGGTGTACACCTGCCACTGGAAGGTGGCCCTGCCGGCGTGACGGCGCTGCTTCCTCACCAAGTACCGCCCCGCCGCGCCCCACTCCCGCGGCTGCTCTAGCAGGAGCGCTGCTGCAAGGGAAATCAGGGGGTTGTAATATAGCTCTCCAGGAAGGTGTACACCTGCCACTGGAAGGTGGCCCTGCCGGCGTGACGGCGCTGCTTCCTCACCAAGTACCGCCCCGCCGCGCCCCACTCCCGCGGCTGCTCTAGCAGGAGCGCTGCTGCAAGGGAAATCAGGGGGTTGTAATATAGCTCTCCAGGAAGGTGTACACCTGCCACTGGAAGGTGGCCCTGCCGGCGTGACGGCGCTGCTTCCTCACCAAGTACCGCCCCGCCGCGCCCCACTCCCGCGGCTGCTCTAGCAGGAGCGCTGCTGCAAGGGAAATCAGGGGGTTGTAATATAGCTCTCCAGGGAGGTGGTAGCTGCTCTGGAAGCAAGGTTCTCCTTGATTCGTGATTATTCTCACCATAAAAATGCGCGTAAGTTTTTTAAACGCCTGTCTCAGAGAAATGCTAGCCGCACGCCTGTCGCACCTTTAAAATTCCCGTCGAATGCGGCAAACACCTGTCCCTGGAATCTAGCTCTACAACATGCTCCCTTTGGCCATCAGAACAATAAAACAGGAACTTGTTTTCAAAAAAGCTGTGTCAAATTGGATAGTGGAGGCAAGGGTCGAGGCTGTAGATATAAACAAAATTATTCAACCAAATAGATAGTCTTCTTTCATAATTTTTGCTTTTACAATCAATTCAAAACACACATGTATGGATCCTCTCCATGTAGCTGTTCTGTTCTCCTTTAATTCTTGTTAGTAATTAAAAAATAATAATTGTAAAATTAGTCCTCGGCACGGGTTACCCCAGTGAGGACAAATTTAGTATTTTTAATTTGTACTTTGCAATATGTTTTAAATAAATAAATAAATAATAGCCCTAGACATTTAACAAATAATCTGTACCTAGACACGATTGGATGACAAATCAGGCCTCTCCAGGAAGGTGTAGTGTAGACCTTCGTCTCGACAACAGGTAACCTAAAATAAATATATTATAGGAATAGGCTTTCGACGTGTTTTGTTGAATAAAGAGACGCTGATGAAAATTTCAATAATAGTCAAATCTCTATAAGCTACAAATACAAAGAACATAAATTTATTACTTCCTCCTGTAAAGGTCTATCATAGTCGTATGCATATTGTATATTGAGGGTCCTTTGTACAAATGGATGTCCCTAAACTCAAAATAAATTACAAACACATTTAATATAGGTAGGTACTACGTACCCATATAGAAAAATTATGACTTATCCAATTCATTTTACGAAATCCTTCTGAAAATAAGCTTGACAGACAAGTTTATATTATTCGAGACGCAAACCCTATTCTCTTAGTTCAAATCCATTGTAACAGATGTCAGTAATTAGTTAGGAAAGTTCATAATTTAATAAGTTAATGGTGGGCACTTTCTTATTTTGCATGAAAACAAGAAAAGCAAACTAACGTATCCTTTTTCATTCTGTCTTACGTTTTAGAAACATTAGTTATTTTTGTACTTTGGTATTATTGAATGGAAAGTTTTAAAATAAGAAAACAAAGAATGTAATTAATTTTCATTAATTTACTGCAAAATGAAAAATAAATTTATTTCCAATAAAAAATCGAGTACCTACCCGTGGTTCAAGCACACCATAGCCTCAGAAACCCAACTACAAAAATACATCATATCACACAACACCCAGGCTTGAGAAAATAGCAGGCACAAGGACCATGAAAGCTCTATTTTAAACATCTATAGTCTAGCTTATTATAAAAGCTGTTTTTTTTACTTTATTACTTTTGCTTAATAAAGTTTGATAATTCTGTCATGTTAATCGAATATTATACTAATGTCTTTATTATTATTAATTTCATACAAAAATAATAAGAAACTTTGTTAATCATTGATCCTGTGATAGCGGGGGTGGTGGTGGGGTGAGTAGGGTGGGTGGGGTTGGTAATACCTCAGTAGTAAGTGCCGACCTTTTAATTTCCGTTATTTCTTACCAAAAGATATTAAAAACGGCGATACTAATCAGGATTAACTGAAAATCGTAAAAAATAAACGTTTCTGTATTTTTAAAACTCTTCGGTTAGTGAAGTCTTAAGAATGTAGGTAGTAAATTAACTGTTTTCTAAATATAATTTGATATTTTGAATGTATTAAAGATATTTTGAAAACACCTTAATAAAAAATGTTATCGTAAATGAATACTTTTACAGTGGTAATTCCAAGCGCGTAAATTTACAGAAATCATCATCATCATACCACATCCCGCTCCCTATGTGGAGCATATGGAATCCACAAACTGCCTCCAGGCCAAGCGATCGGCTGCTAGCTCCGTGCATCCTCCCAAGTCAAGTCCACGTCCCGCAACTCTGACGCAAACTGCCGACGGTTGTCAACAGTGAACGACCAGGACGCCGAAAACCTGATGCCTTGTAAAAAAGGCAAGCATGGTGGCGGCTCTCGGGAGGCATACGTAGTATATGGCCTAGCCAGCCGAAACGCCTTCGCCGGATGACAGTAGATACCAAGGGTTGCTGTGTCCGTTGCCTCACATCTGTGTTCCTTACAAAGTCGAACCACCGCACACCTAAAATTCTTCTAAGACACCTATTCTCAAAACTCAGAAGTCTGCTGTCACAGAATTTACAGAAAACAAAGGAAAAATTTTCAAATACCTTCTTAGATGTCCATATGCTCCACATTGGGAGCTGATATATGGAATGATGATGATAGTAAATTAGATGTTTTTTTTTATATTTTGCTTAAAATATAAAAAACAGGCTGTTAAAAAATATCTATGTAATATCTAGTAGGTACAATACTGTGTTTTACAGTTTAAATAAAAATGACAATGTATCCATTTCAGAATATTATTGTAATGTACGGAATATAGGTAAATACGCAAATAAATTGCATCGTTTTTCCATTACACATTATACAATCATGTTTAAAAATTGGCCCATTACATAAAAGTGCAATTTAATGTCATTGGTTGTAATTTTATAACCAATTTTGCATTTTTTTGCCCGTCATTTATTTATTTATTTAAAACTTCATGTACAAAAATTACATAGCAAGTGTACAAGGGCGGACTTATTGCTTTTTGGCAATATCTTACATGTAACTAACTAACCATCACGCCATTTCTCCGAAGGGGTAGGCAGAGAGGATAGAACGCCACACCACTCTGTCCTGGCACACTTCTCTTGCTTCCTCCACATTCATACATCTTCTCATGCACGCACGTCGATTATTCCGACTTCTTACATGCCCACTTTCAAGCACTTGTTTTACTTGATCATGCCATGTCTTTCTCGACCTTCCTCGATATCTACATCCGGGCACAGTCGCATCATATATTTTTTGGACGTTCTTTCATCATCCATTCGCTCTACATGACCGAACTATCGTAAAAGACCTTACTTAATTTTGTCGAAAATGATTATCTCAGCCTTGCACTCTGCTCTAATTTCGACATTTGTACACCTACTCGTATATGCATTTAGACTTCTGAGTTTTGAGAATATTTGTCTTAGAAGAATTTTAGGTGTGTGGTGGTTTGACTTTGTAAGGAACACAGGGGCTAGGCAACGGACACAGCAACCCTCGGTATCTACTGTCATCCGGCGAAGGCGTTTCGGCTGGCTAGGCCATATACTACGTATGCCTCCCAAGAGCTACCATGCTTGTCTATTTTACAAGGCATCAGGTTCTCGGCGTCCTGATCGTCCACTGTTGACAATTCGTCGGCAGTTTGCGTCAGAGCTGCGGGACGTGGACTTGACTCGGGAGCATACACGGGAGCTGGCGGCCGATCGCTTGGCATGGAGGCAGTTTGTGGATTTCCATATGCTCCACATAGGGAGCGGATATGGTATGATGATAATTAGTAATTTGTTATAATTTAAAAAAAAAACCACAACTTGAATCAAATAATAAAAAAAATCTTCAAAATCGACTCCAAATGTGATGTAGATTTAAATTAATAACATTTGCTTATCAATAAGTAACTTTTTATGAGATCATGATTTTAGCCGCTTTACTTCTGCATGAAAGGAATTTATAGAATAACGATACATCACAAAATTCCTGAATGTGTTTTCATGACAGCTACATGACATCCGGTAAACACTCCATTATCAGACTTTATCCTCACCATTTATCCTTGACAGGTAAACGAGCAAACGGGAGGGGCCATTTTGGTTTCTTAATATTACTGTTGACATGTCTACTGTCTACTCTCCCTAGCAAACACGATTGTCTCGCCTATCTCGGGCTTCGATCTCGTGCTTTGTAGGAGGCTCGCGTGCGTGACACAATCAACATTAAGGATCAATGTTTTTTATAATCTAGAATAACAAACAAAAATCCATTACGATTTCAACAAATACTCGAGGATTTTCTTATCAATTAATCAGAAAAAGGGAAATGTGAAGAGTATGTGGTTTGGAGAATTTCATGCTCTAAGAGTTGTGATAATCGAGAAGGGGGAGGCACAAAACTAAATTTCCTCCAAGTTCATGAATACATTTGGAATATTCCTTCTGCAGTAAACTAGATTATCGTTTAATCCATCACAACCGGCCCCAGGTTTTGGGGCATCCATTATTCAGAAACTAGACACTACTGGGTAGGTACTGGGTGCACAGCAAACAACTGAAATACACAAAAATATAAACACCATATATAAGAAAAACTTTTGACTTCATATCTGCAAGGCAAGCAATAATTCATATAATTTATAAGGAGCATACAACACCACGTGACCAATTCCAGGGATAAAATCGAGAAATACGTTTGTATGGGAATTTGGAAAGCGCGCTTTTGCGGTTGCGGGCCCTGTGGCTTGGAATGCTCTTCCACCAGAAGTGCGCAACTGTGAGAGTGAAGCGATGTTTCAAAAGAATTTTAAGACCTCAAAATGTTCTCAAAACCTTTTGATTAATTTTGATAATGGTATTTTCTACTAAGAAATTGAGTTTTCACTCACTTTAAAGTTCCTGAGCCGTTGAATTCAATATTTGAAGCGACCTTGAGGTATATTTATACGAAAACGGAGCTATATAAATTATCCATAATAATAATTATAATAATGGGAAAGCGGCCGTGAGTCACGTGGTGTGGTATGCTCTTAAGAGGGTGCGTAATCACTTGATCGTGGCCAATTCCCCATACTATTGTAGTATTGCATTAGACTAATGATTTTTTCACACATTTGAAACATCTACAAGAAAAGTGATTGGCGATAAGTTGTCTGCCTTACCTCCGCTAGAAGCCGTGAGGGTGTCCGGGGTGGGGTCCAGCTGCTGGCTGGTGTCGCTCAGGGGCGAGGGCCCCGCGCACGGGGCGGAGCCCGGCCCGCCCGGGAGCAGCGTCTGCGCCTCCTCCAGCCCCAGGCGCTCCATGGGGCGGCGCCCCAGCCCGCCGGCCCCCCGCTCGAGCATGTCAACACTTGACTGCCATTTCACCACTAATCTCACTATTTACGTTATTTTCAACACACTCATCATTATTTCAAATGTCTTTTACGATCTTTTTGATTTTTTCTGTTCAAAACTTTAGTGTATTTAAATCGCATATTGTTTCCTTTGAGCAAACCTAGAAACTTTTATCTTACTTTTGCTTCCTTTATGTGACACTCGAATCTTTTATTTTACATTGCTATATTCGTCACTAGTACGAATCGAATTTTCTATTTCGAATCTTCTATTGCATATTCGCTGCTGTTTTCTGTTACAACGAATCACTGCGAATATTTTGTCGCATATTCGTTTGTTACTGCGAATTTATAAGTATGCGTTTTGTACGGTTATTACGTTTTTTCGCCCTCCATTAAAATGATCGCTTTTCACTTTATGAATTCTTCATCGCATGCTAACATCAGTTAATAAGGCGCCGCTAATCATTCATCCGGTAATAAACAGAGTAATAATTATGAAGCCATTTGTTATTTACAACGTAAATCCCATAATTACAAAGCTTTAAGAATATTGTTGTATAATTACTCCCCTATAATATTTATCACAGAATACGGAGTAATAACGACTACAAAGCGCCTTAATCCAAAATTAAGTAACCATCAAACTTGTCTAGCAAAGCGCTGCTGTTAAAAAATCTAAATAACTTTTACACAAAAGCGTCTGTCTCGCCATCGATTTTCTTTACGACGGAATTTACAAAGGGAAACTCCAGCTTTTTACGAAAATTCGTTGTCGTTAAAATATAACTAGGAATTTTAATACACCAACTAAAAGCACTTGTGTTTTTCACTTTTATTTACTTGTGTTCGCATTCGTCGTTTTCTCGAATTCTTCAACACTATCACAACCTAAATCTGGATATTTACAGTGTCAAAATATCTCAAATGCGTGTGTTTTTATTACAATTCCTGGCAGCTTATCTTTGAAAACTCTTGCATGATGTGGTGAGATTTAGCGATAGAATCTGTGCAGAGGGTGAGTGGTAGTTACCTTGGTTCAAATGTGGAAAATAACATGTAATTCGGAAAAGTCTTGATTTGACAATAGAAAGGTCACATAAATAGTTAAATTTAAGTTCTTGGCCTACTTATTAAGATATCAAAGGTAGTTTTTATGACTTTTAACCAGATATGAAATATTATAAGTACAACTGGTCGAATGATTAAGATATGTAATATCTTGATGTCTTTTTCGTGTTCTTTTTACATCACTTTAATAATATATTATGATAGCTTTATTTAGCCATTTCACATTCGTCCTTGCTGGTATAATATCACAAGTTCCTTGAATTGACATGATTTTCAGTGGTTCATTATACCTATATACTTTATTGGTTCATAATTAATATTCACTAAATCAGCTTAGCTCAATTGCTAACGTTTTTCCTTCATAGAGTCCCGAATTTAGAGTTAAATTTCCCGATTTGGACTCCATCTGAAACAAAAAAAGTCAAATAAGGCATTTGAACAGGTACAAGTACAGTTTTTATATTTTTATTAAAGAAATTATGAAAAATCATGGAAATTCTTAATATCTTAAATTTTAGCAATCTGGCTGTTCGTCCAATGTTTACTTAGTAATTAATATATTATTTTACGACCGACGATCAATACACTCGTGAACTTACATATTTATACGTCATAATAATATTTTTATAGGCCGTAATATCAAAGTTTA
>JAGVSP010003036.1:0-25471 GCA_022494985.1 Micrasema minimum | reverse complement strand
TTTCCCCTCACCAAAATGCCCCCGGTTTTTATTGTTCCTAGATTTAAAAAAGTACATTTGGAGACATTGAAGATTAATTTGTTTTGTTTGCTCCATTGAAATAATATTTTGAATGTCACACTGAAGTTAATTTACAATCTGAAGAAGTCTGTTTTTAGCAAAAACATTTTCAAGTCGTCAGCAAATAAGAGAAAAATGGAAAATTTTATTGAGGAACTCCTGAAGAGGTATAAAATGTTTCAGATTGATAAAAAGTCCATATGATACAAATTGCTTACGATCTGTAAGATAATTCGTGAATAGTTTCAGAAGAATATCACTAAAGCCAATCCTCTGAAGTTTCAGAAGCAAAAGTTGGTGATCAACCTTATCAAACGCTTTGGAAAATCATTATACGAACAGTCTACTTGAGCACCTTTGTCTAGTGACTTTGTGACAAAATTCGTAAACACCAACAAATTTGTGATGGTTGAACGACCAGACCGAAACCCATGTTGTTCGTTTGATATGAATGGTTCTAATTGGGGAATGATAAAATGATATATCAACCACTCAAATGCCTTTGCAGGGGCAGATAAAATTGCCACTGGTCTGTAATTTTCAATACATGTTTTACTGCCTTTTTTAAACACCGGAGAAATTTTGGAGATCTTCCATAACTCAGGAAAGACACCTGTTTTTAAGGACAGATTAAAAATAACAGTTAGTGGTTTTTTAAGAATGTGTCCACAACCCTTCAGCACAAAAGTAGGAACAAAATCGGGACCAAGTGAACAAGTGTTCTTTATAGAACTAATTGATTTGAAGACATCAGTTTCGCTGAAACAATCTATTGAAATGTTTTGCGCGCCTTGCGACGTGCTTTGATTCCCTAGACGCACTTCTTCATTCGAAGTAGAACAGTAAACAGATTTAAAATTATCGGCAAAAGCATTCACAATGTCAGCAAATGCTGATACTAACAGTGCATTTGGGGTCAGAGCACAGTTGTCATCATAGACTCCAAGCTTCTTCAAGGCATCCTCTTTGTATTCGTCTGGGACCAGGCTCCCATTGACGGCTGCCATTACAAACTGCCTGCCATTCTCAGCAAGCTCACTGATTGTCCTCTGGGTCATCTCCATCTTTTGCCTCGGTCTTGCAAATAGGATGGAGCTCTCAATGTTGAGAAGTAGGCCTGTGGAGATGAGGGCCTCATCAGTGGAAGGGATGAGGGAAGCAAACACTGTGTGTTGCATGATGACTGGCAAGCCTATCTGGCCAGCCTTCAAGAGGGCACCATTTATCCTACCAGGGACCTTCCCTTTTGCTATGACAGCTGCAGTCTGGATGGGGAATGCTTGGGATAGCCGAGAAAGTGTCATGACGTTTGGCCCTTTCCTCCCAGGTGCCTCAACCAAATTGGTGTCTATCTTATAGGCTGCACACTTCTTTCTCACTAGGGCAGCAGTGGTCTGTTCCATAGTGGCCATCATCTTGCCAGGCTTGTTACCACGGTCCACAAACACTGCCAGCAAGAACATAAGGTCAGTGGGAGGATCACATTTGGCATACACTTTGAATGATGCCTCCTCCACAGTGTGGGTCTGGGGAACATCATTAGCCCCAATCAAATTGTCCTTATGCCTGGCTGATTCATGAAAGGACTTCATAGTTGCCACTGGGTCAAATCCAAGGTATGCGATGCATGCTCTTATGTTGGTTATCGAGTCCCAATGAGCCTCTGGGACAATCAACTTAACAGTGCTTTCCACATCCTGCCTGTATTCGCATTCTACAGGCAGGTGACTCAAATACTGCCCTACTAGACCATCTGCCATCTCCCTGGACAGAACATCGGACACTCCATCAACGTAACGTGCCATTGTTCTTCTCTGCTATCACTATGCGTACTGGAAATCCCGTTGTTGTCTGCAGGTGGGACACTGAGTTTCTTTAATGAGTAGTCTGTTAAAAGTTGCTTTATTCTTTTGATTTTCCCGTCTTTGTGAAAAAAAAAAAAAATATAATAATAATAATAATAATTAATAAAAAAAATAAAAAAAATTAATTACCCATGTTTTTATTTACATGTTCCAACGTACTTGCTAATTCAATACATTCATTGAACGAAAGTACATCGCCCTTTTCAAATAACCTCTGTTTAATTTTAATTTCCGATATACCTATTATAAACAAATCCTTTAAATTATATTCCAGTCTTGTTTTAAAATTACACTTTACGACAATTTTTTTAATCTTAAAGCAAAATCTTTTATACACTCATTTACTGATTGTTTACAATTATAAAAAGTATCTCGATATTCATATACATTTTCCGTACTGGAACAATGTTTATCAAGCAGTTTACATAACTCTTTATACGGAACCTCTGATACCTTCTTCGGGAAGCAGAGATCCGAGACCACAGAAAAGGTGTCTTCGGTCAGACTACTCAACAAAACCGCTCTTAATCGAGCGTCGGGCAACTTCTCATCATATAGGATCAGCGCTTGGTCCAGCCTGTCCTTGAAGAGAGTCCAACATCCTGTCCTATGACAGAACGAGCCCAATCCCCTCAGTAGGCCATCCATGATTTGGCTTACCGGCCTCCCTCTGTGCCTGTTACAGAAGTAGCCTCTTCTTCAGTGATTCCTCAGTTCCTCAGTCTTTTTCTCACCCACGAAGAAAAAACTACTACCCACGGTAGTACGCCCGAATGTCACCAGCCCGTGTATTGATCGCTCTCCGCGATCTTTTTTTCAGACCAAATAACGTGTGATTTACAAATTAATCCGCGATTAATTGTAAGTTTTTTTTACCGACTGCGCCACTGTGATGTATTGGTATGGGGGCTTTTAGTAATACACGGCTGTGACAATATTGATGGGTTTATTATAATACACGTTTAACTGTCTAAGCTGCTCAGAGCTCTAACTGGGAATGGCGGGCACACAGTAGACATACAACATACACACACACGTTCGTACATCTTCTGTCACCCTCACACACAGTCTCTTTCACACACATATCTCACATCCACTAACATCCTAACAGACACCTATTAAGAATTCGTTCCTTGTCATAGCGACTCTGATATCAGATGTCAGAACCGATACGCTTTCAATAGTGCTCTTTCTTTTCCTAAATCCGTATTGTGACTCTGCGAGAATTTCCGAACTCTCCACAAACCAGTCCAGGCGTTGTCTCACCATATGTTCTGTAACTTTTAACAGTGCAGAAGATAGGGCTATAGGGCGGTAGGATTTGCCAAAATTTGGGTCTTTGTTAGGTTTAAGGATAGGGATGATAGATTGGGTTTTCCATGAAGGGGGTATAGTACCTGATTCAAAGAACAAATATATCAGGGATAGAAAATAAGAAAGGGTGGAATCACTGTTATGTTGAACATAACTATATAATATACCATCAATCCTTGGAGCTGAGTCGGTAAGCTGGCTCAGAACTGTTTTCAGTTCGTCTAAACTGAAGCTATTGTCCATCCAGCCTCTATCCCTAAATTGATACGAATAGGGCGACTCATTCCAGTTATTTGCGGTTTGCGGGGCTAGCTCGTTGGCGAATTCCTCAACCCACCTAGGAGATTCCGGACGTTTCACCGGTGGAGTAAAAGAGCCTCTAAACCGACGTATAGTGCTCCATACCTCTGAAATCGGAACGTCTCGTGATAGAGAGCAACAGAAGTTTTTCCATCCCTTTCTTTTCTTGTTTCTCAAGAACCGTTTTGTGTGGGCTTCCACCTGTTTAAAAATCAATAGAATTTTTTAAGCTCATATTCAGTGAGTAAACTTTGGCTAGCCTCTTCCTTTTCAAAACAGCCTCCGTGCATTCGCTATCCCACCATGGGGCTGGAGGAGGTTTACTTCCGTCGTTTTTTTTCTTTATAGGGACGTATTTGTCGGCTGCTTCGAGGATGCATGTTGACAACGTTTTATAGCAGACACACATAATCAGTTCATCTAAAAGATCGACAATATCTCTCCCTAGCCTGTCACATGCCGGAGCACCCCACAGGCCATGGTGGGCATTAAAATCTCCAAGGATTAAGAACGGAGGAGTCAATTTTTGGAAGATGCTAAGGAGGATAGATTTTGAGGGTTTATTTGATGGGGAAATGTAGATAGATAGGATAGTCAAGTCATTAACTTTCGCAGCTGTCACTTGAAAAGGACAGCCTTGAGGCTCGACGTTGACTGGATTAAAAGGAAGGGATTTTTTGATGAGGAGGGCGGAACCGCCCTTCCCATCATCGCGATCGTCTCGAAGACAATGGAACCCTCGAAACCTGGTTACAGATCCCGGGATCAGCCACGTCTCCGAGACAGCTGCGATAGATATGGATTCATTTTGAAGTAGAAACAAAAAGAAGAAAACACAGCTTGTGTGAACAATGAGGGGAAAATGTCAAAAGTATTATACTATTTTCTTTTGCATATAAAATAGCTCCAAGTGAACATCTAGTACTATTTTTCATGTGTTCGAGAACCTTTAAGAAAATCTGCCCTGTCATCCATCCGCTTTCAGGGCTATTTGCATCATTGCTTTGCTTCCACTTCCAGTTCCATTCATCCAGGCCCGTCTCTAAAGTAATTGTAGTGGAATTTTATGACGTTTTGCATTTGCGAATGATGATATAACTCTCTTTATTACTCTCAATAAAAAGTATTGCAAGTGCAACGAGTCTTTCTTCGGACATAGTTGAATGTAGATACGTTTTAATAAGTTTCAGTTTGCTCACCGCTAGCAACGGTGACGGGAATAGTAAGTAGAATTCAGAGTGTGTAATTTTGCAGAAAAGTTCTTACGGCCAAACTATCGGGGAGACCGCCCCGCCCTTGAGACGGCCCTGCATTCAAAAATAAAACACTTGTGGTGATGGATTTCCACTAGCAGAAATTATGCAGCACATTGTAACGAGTTTTCCTTGTTCTGCTGAAACTGTTTGACCAACTTGTTTCATTCCTCGGGCTGCAATTATACGAGGTGCTTGAACAACAGTCATGACACCAGTTTTGTCTGAGTTAAGAATGCGATCTTCTGAAAATTATATATTTCCTAAGCAGTGGAATAGTTGTTGGTATTGAAGGATTTAGTTCCTTAACATCGCCAAACATCTTCTTCGGAACGAAGGACATTATGGATGTCTTCTTCCGTATAGCTGAATTTTGTCCCGTTGATGTTGATGGTGTTGAATAAAAAATAAAAAAAATAATTAAAAGACGAGTACCTAGGTACATACATTTTTTACATGGGTACATAGATACATGCTTACTCTAAGCTTTAGGCTGTATAAATACGATTTAGATTGAATTTTCATCAGCGATCTCAACAGTGCAAATGGACTGAAAATTTCTGTGTCGTAGGTGTCATTCAATCAGACTACGAGCTGTATCAACTTCTTGGCCATTCCCATGTCCTGGCTCTGAAAACTTTTGCTCAATCAATTTCGTTACTTGAGATGGCAAAATTTTGATCACCTTTTAGTATTTTTATTAATGCGCTAGCTATGTCGTCTCCACTCCTGCCGTTTGTTGTCTCATCTCAGAGGGTGAGGGGGGATAATGAACCCAACATCCACCCGCAGCTGTTATAGAGTCCTGGGGGGCTCTCTTTCAGCTGCACATAGAGGAAAAATATGCTTCTATTTCCATCAACTCTATGCAGTTTAGTGAGGGGGGAGGAGGATATATTTGCATATCCATGTTTTAGCGTACATATAGCTGCTGTAGGTGATCTTAATACGGCACCCATGGTAGCCTCTATAGTGGTGCAGGGAGCCTAGTAGCAGGGGGTTTGTTATCGGTGGTCTCTTTACCTACGGGCGTTGTGTAGCTCTGCTGCACTCCCATGTGCCCGTGCAAGGTAGACTTGGGCTAGCGCCGCTCTAACAATATCCATCCGCTGGGATCAGCAGTCGATATCGTCGGCGCCCCTTGACCTCCCGTTACTCAGCCCTGTTACACTCTCTTCAAAAGGTGGCGAGAGAAAAGGATCCACATATATTATTTCACAAGAAATGAAAACAGCGTACTTACATGTGATAACACTATTTATTCGAGTTAAACACTAATGCGTACTACAAATATGTTTTATTAATGGTTTGACTGGAATCGAACGTATTTCAAAATCACTATTCTACACGCGGTTTATCTATCTTGGGACGTCCACCAGGCAGAGAATCGAAAAGAGAAGGAAGAACGGGCCTTGAATCCCGCGGCTTTTTATAGCGGCGGTGTTCCCGTCTCCCTTCATTTCCGGTATCGAACCGGCGAGCAATAAGTGGCGAAGCGGATAAGTAGCGAAGTGAGTTCCAACTCGCTACTCGGTAGGTACTTGCCGACCGGAGTCGTAGAGGACTTCAACTTGTACTCCTGGATAAATATGTTTAAAGATCCCTGTTAACTTTTCCATCTCAGAGGCTGTTATAAATTACTTTATTATAACTGCAATGGGCTGTCAAATTATAAACGGTTAATTTACTCTTTTAAAAGAAACAGGATATGTTGTTAGCCTTTGGGAGGCAAAAATTATTTTCTAAATCGTACGTAATGACGGCCGTTGATGGGCTGCTTTTCACGTCTCTATCTTGTTGACGTTCTTTATAGCCTTCTTCTTTTTTTATTAAGTGCTCTTTATACAGTTGTGTACGTAATTCGCCTGGATTTACGGCAGCACTGAACTCCAAACCCAAATCGCAAACATCTTTCTTTGGTTTAAAAAACGAAAGATTAATTTATAGTCAATGTGTAGCGTGCTGGAACAATCCCCACATATCACTTCTAGTAGGCCACAAACTTGCTTAGATAAAAGGTGTTCCATCGGTTCCTCCTGGCCATTGAGTAAGAGCTGGCAGCCTGTATGGTTCCCTACGAAATGCAGTTGGCCGGACTGATGGTAAACAATTGGACACCTGCTCGATCTTACTGCTTTGTCAGCTGTTGTGGCCATGAGCAATAGGGTAAATATGAATGAGCTGTACATGTTCTTCGTAGCGCGATTGTCAGTATGCATATAAAATTGTTCTCCTGTCTTTGTGTGAAAAAAAAATAAAATTTTAAATTTAATTTTAAATTTTTTCATTAAATATCTTTCGATACATTCATATGTTCTTTAACAGGCTCACGATGTTCTTGCGCGTAACCAAATGGCTGCTGCATGGCGATTGATGGAATATGCGTTCATGAAGACGCAAAAAAATATATTTTCGTATATACAACTTCATGGTCTCTGTAACTAAACTAAGAGCAATTATATTGCTTTTCTTTTTGGGGTCTATTACTTCATTTGAAGGGTATATAAGACCACCTCTATCTTTCAATGCAGATGAAGAACAGTGTAATAACGTAATGTTTTCTAAAGGAAAGCAATTCCCTTTAAAAGTTTTTCTTAATTCCATGTGAGTGTAGAGTTTTTGATTGCCGAAAACAGCAATTCTACATGATCCTGAGTTTTCTTATACATGGGTAAAAATTTTAAACTTTCTTTCCTTTCGACCAGTCTCAAATAGAACACTTACTTTCATACTGGCAATACAAAAATGTAAATTCCTAACCTACCTTGTTTCTACTCAGTATGAGTTTCTCAAATTTCTAACCTACCTTGTTTCTACTCAGTATGAGTATATTCAATTTATTCCTTTAAGAGTATTCCCGCGCATCCTCTCAAGTCAGGTCCACGTCCCTCAACTCTAACGTAAACTTATTGAGACGCAAACGCAGACGCAAAATTATTAAAAACACTTTAAAAAAAAAACCAAATCTTATAAGAACATAAAGTTTATTTTTTTTTAACACTGGAGTGATATTTGAATACAATATTTTATATTTACCTATGTATAATAGTAATCTAAATATCACTTGATGAACATAAAATAATTGTGAGAAATTGGCCAGTTTTCGTGTAGCCAGTTTTTGAGTAGCATAAACAAGCTCCTCCGGAGAATGTGTTATCACGAATGTCTTCGTCCGCTTCCTCTTTGCCGATGAACTTAGCTCCACGAATTGCTTTTTTCGTCATGTTACTAGTCGAGGAAGTATACCACCAGGTTGTACAGGTGAAACCTTATCGGCACCTTGTTTTTGCGCTGGCTAGAGCTCTTCTTGCAGCCAGTATTTGTACCTACTTTGCAACGAATCGATCTTTCTTCCGAACTGCTCTCCATCTTCTCTTCAGACCAGCAGCAAACACCTTAACTTGATTATAGATGGCCTCTGCTGGAAGACCAGGCATCTTAGACGAGGCATAGTTCATCATTCATCTTGCAGGCAATGGACGTTACCTTATTCGCTTGGCTGACAATATTATCACGATATAAGAGATGGAAAAGGTGAAGGCGTGCTATTTCCCGTGTGACACCTGGGGACAAAAAAAATATTATTCCCAAAACGAGGGTTCAGACTACATTTGTTTGAAAGCTAAATAAACACGTGAGAATAAAAAAAAATATAGACATGTTGGAAGATGTTGGGAATAAGTTCTACTCTATGAAACTTGACGACTTTATGCAAAATATGTGATAGTTTTTAAAACTTTACTGTTTTATTTTTTTTCCAATGAAATACATAACATATGACTATTTTCATATTTAAATATCTTACCTGTAGAAGTGGAAGCCATGATGAACAAAAAATAACAATAATTATAAAAATAATGCACTTGAAGGAACAGCGTAAAGACGTGTGGCGGTTAGCAGCGAAACAATGCGACTGAATCGGTTTTGTTGTCGCATGCAATTAGCTAGGTAATTTAGGGGTCGAAATTTCAACGAATTGGCTTCAAATTTACTGTGTGAGCTAGATGACTAATACTCTTCCCTAATCGCTTATAATTAGCCATTTCCATGTCATTGGATTTTTACCTTAAGTAGTTCGTAATATCGCACCCTGAAACACAGTGCGCCATATCAAGAGAGGCACGTCCTGCCTCACTGTGCTATCACATACGCACCCAGCCTCCTCTCTCAAGCCAAATTGAAAGAGGTACTGACGGAACGCACCATGTCCTTTGAGCATTTGGGTTAGGTCGTAATTCATGTTATGTCGCTTTCTGAATTTAAAGCAATCTTGAATATTGGTTAAGAAGATTTTGCTTATTTTCCCTTGTTCCGCCTGTACGTATCTAACGTTCCAGGCTTTAACCATTTTCTCCCTTATAGTTTTTTTGGCGAAGCTGAGAGGAAACCTGTTGTACTCGGGCGAAGTATTTTTCTTAGAGGCTTCTTTGGCTCTCATGTCTGCAATTTCATTCCCGGTTATTCCAGCATGTCCTCTAATCTACCCGAGATCAACAATTTGGTTCCTTTCTTGAATATTTTGTTTCTCAAATTTCTAACCTACCTTGTTTCTACTCAGTATGAGTTTCTCAAATTTCTAACCTACCTTGTTTCTACTCAGTATGAGTTTCTCAAATTTCTAACCTACCTTGTTTCCACTCAGTATGAGTTTCTCAAATTTATAACCTACCTTGTTTCTACTCAGTATGGGTTTCTTTTAATACAAACGATATTAATGTCTAATATTATTATTATTACGAAAGAAATGTTATTACACAATATTCGAGTACAACTTGGTATTTTATATAGGTAAATTGTATCTGTCGGCATTTTTGGTATAAGCCTTCAAGAATCATTTGTTCTTAACATCGCCGTGCTGTGTAAACTACCGTCTACTGTTTGTTCAAAATCGTGGAGAATAAAAAAAGGAGTGTAATCTGTTGCCAGATTTATTAAGTTATTAAGAGCTGACAGTATTAAATAAATTTTCTTGCACCATGAACTGTGATCTTTCTCTACAGCTATTGCTAGTGATGTACCTATGGTCTGATTAAAGCGCTCTACGGGATTATTAATTGGAGTATAATAGCTGTTATAATACACGTCAGGTACACCATATTATATTTGGTCAACAAATTCTGAAATTCTTTTGCAATAAATTGTTTTCCGCTATCGCACACTAAAGTGCCCGGTACTCCTAGAGGGATGAATATTGTTTTCTCTAGAAAATTGTTAATCGACATTGCGGTTGCTTGTTTTAATCCAGCAATATTTTGTGAAAACATCTACAACTGATGATATATATATATATTTCGGCAAATAAACATTTTATTTTTCTACATAATCACCTTTTAGCTCGATACATTTAGTCCAGCGTTTTTCTAATTTTTTTATTCCCTCCAAATAATAGGTTTGCTCAAGGCTCTCAAAATAGGCGTTTGTTTCGGTAATGACTTCTTCATTCGACTCAAATCTTTTACCGCCCAGCCATTTCTTTGGGTTTGGAAAAAGAAAATAGTCGCAGGGGGCTAGATCAGGAGAATATGCTGGATGGGGTAGAAGTTCGTAGCCAAATTCGTGAATTTTGACCATCGTGACTAGACATGTGTGCACACGTGCATTATCTTGATGAAACAGCACTTTCTTCTTCGCCAAATGCGGCCGTTTTTCCTTCAAATCAACGTCGAATCTTTTCAAAAGGTTTGAATAATATTCGCCGGTGATCGTTTTACCTTTCTCGAGGTAATCAATGTGAATGACACCGCGTGCATCCCAAAAAACTGTGGCCATCTTCAGTGCCATAGCATAGCTACGAGCACCGGTTTGCGCCACTTGTTCCCCTCCTGATGAAGAGGAGGCTCCTTGAGGGCCCTGCTTTTGCAGAACGGAGAGTATCCCCTCCAGCCTCCTCCTCTCTCCAATCTCCCTCTCAAGGCGGACTCCCAAATGTCCCACCGCCTCCAACACGTCCCCGCTGGCGGAGTTCACTTCCGCCTTCTGCCCGCTGTTAAGTTTGTTGGAGCTGGCCACCAACCTCTCAATGGCCTCTCGGACCCTCCTCAGCTCTGGGCACGGGCAAGGGGCCCCATTCTCGGTTTCTTCCCTTATTTTGAGGCTATTAGCCCCCTTGGTCGCCTCTGTAGTGCCCGCCTCTTCCTCTTCCCCGTTTGTCACTACCCCTCCACTACCCTTACACCACACTCCCTGTCCTTCTTTGCCTTTTCCCTCTCCCTCACCCTCTCCTTCTCCCACTTCCTTTCCCCTGGTCCTCTTCGTCTTCTTCCTCTCCTTGTTAGGTGGGATGAAGGAGCTCCCCTCCCCATCATCACCACACTTCCCTCAGCCTCTTTCCCATCTTCACCCCGATCATGGACCTATTCAGTCCACTATCTAACAACGCCAAACGGTAGGAGGGAATCCTCCCCTTGACTCCACTACTCTCGTCCTCCGATGAGGACGGAGTCACGGACATCTTCCCCTCTTCCCGTGCCACCTATAGTATTTGTCCGTCTGTAGGTATAAATAAATCAAGAAAATAATAAACCAAGTACTCACTCAATAAACCAAGTACTGACATCAGAAGACAGGGACCCATATGTACACAAAATTAATAATAAAATAAATAAACTAAATACAAAATTTTAATTATATGAATAAATGAATACAACCAGATGCACCGGGCCCGGTAAGCCCGAGCAAGCACTCAATATGTAAAAATAACGCAGCACAGTTATCTCAAATCGCAATTATTTATTTATTTATTTAAAAAGATATTAAGAACATAACAGAAAAATCCAAATCATTCTTAATACAATTATAAATAATACTGCAATAGATATTAAAGGTATGGCAAAAAACAGAAAGTAACATTACAAATTAATTACAGAAGTACAGTAGTAGTAATTACAAATTAGAAAGTGCTCTCCTGACGGAAGATCCACTGTCGTGAAATAAGTCGACATCCGAGGTGATGCGATTAAGTAACAAGATTGCTCTACCAACAGGCATAACCATTGGCAGGTTGGTTCTGCATATTGGCTGGTAAAACAATCTTTTTTTGTATTGTATATAAAGTTATGTCTATCTGCCATCCCTCTAGAACTCCTCCTCTTCGTGTGGGTAACTGCCATCTCTCTAGTCCTCCTCCTCTTCTGGCTGTTGTCGTCCTCTCCCTGAGTGCCCCTCCTCCAGGTTGTGATGTGGGAATTGTCAGGGAACAGGGGAAAGAAAAATTGCTTTTGGATTGGTTGGGAAGGATTAGGGTCTGTATCGGTCTGGGAATCGGATCCTCCGGCCCGACCTGGAAGTGATCGTGCTCGGAGTTAAATTGTCTGTCTCCTCTATACCGTTTCCTTCCTCATTTTCCTCCTTCCAAAGGAATGCTGGTTTCAGCCGGTCTACTGAAACTCTCTTTTCTTTTCCTTTTTCTATAATGGTGTATACCTTGTCGCTTCTGTCGACAACAAAAAATGGAGCGGAGATGAGGTTATAAACAATACCAAAACACTCGCGCTCGGTGGTCATTTTGTAACTAATTATTTCGGTCGGCGCATGCGTGTTGCGCCGCCAATGGTGACAGGAACCAAAATCATGTTCCCGCCAAAGGCAAGCGTCTAATGGCCAAATCTATCAACCAAAAGACACACGACATATAAACAAAATAGAAAGAATATATTTAAAAACTTCCTATAAGAAAGTGGCGCAAACATTCCCCCGGCCTTGAAAGGAACGCCTTTCGAAAGAAAAACAAAATAAATTAAAAATTAACGAAACTGCGTTATCAAAGGAACAGCCTTATTGTGAAAAGATACATTAATAGTAATCTAAACCTAAATTAAACCTATATGAAGTTGTTATTGCAAAGGAAAGGGACACAGTTTTACGATGGGTCGTTCAAATATACCATTTTTAGTTTTGATTAATGCAACCCTGGATACCCCATCCTTCCCTTGAAAGAGCTTCGTTATACGACCAATAGGCCATTGCAAAGGCATCAGATTGTCATGCATAATGATAACAATTGTACCTTCCTCAACAGATTCAGAAGTGGTTTTCCACTTTTGCCGGGTTTGAAGGGTGTATAAATATCTATCTCGCCACCTTTCCTAAAACGACTGTGTTAACTTATCCAATAATTGGAATCGTAGAAGACTATTATCTGAGATATTCGATACAGGGGCGGTGGGAAGATATTGTAAAGAATAAACGTGTAGCATATGGCGTTTTTTGCTAAAATTTTTGATGTAGTTCCTTTTTTTAAATTTACTAACATTTTAAGTTCAGGGGTTCACTTTGGATAGTTTGTTTTACTTTGAAATTTTGGGACAAATTTATCAATTACTTTGTAAAGTATATTATACAGCTGGAGAACAGACAGTTCAATATTGTCATCATTTAAAAAAGACCAATCTGTGTTAGAAAGTTGGTTAACAATTGAGTCAAACTCCCCTTTTTTGTAATTTAAAGATACACTGTTGCGTTTCAAACAAGTTACAAGTTAATTATCAACTGGTAAGATCGGGTCAACACATTTTTCTACATTTAACTTTGCATTATTTGATATAACCAAATCGAGTAATTTATTGTTTGTATTGTATATAAAGTTATGTTGATAGAAGTTTAAAAAGTTGAACATGTCCAGTACAGGTCGGGCTCGATCATTTTCACTTTCACTGTTAATGATTCCACTTAAACTATCAATCCAGGATAAATTGGGAAGGTTGTAGTCACCAATTATTATCAGCCTGTTAATTGGGTATTTAGAATGTAAGAACTCAATATCTTCACAATGCCTGAGGTAATTTTGAGTTTCTGCAAGTGGTGGAAAGTAGACACATCCAATTATGATTTTCTCAGAAGCTGTACTCACTTGGACGAATATTTTCTCGGTGGTGATGTTATTAGTTTTTATGTGTTTTGAAGAGTACTTGACAACTGCTAGTAAAACTCCCCCACCTCTCGATTTAGTGCTTGTAGATGATGTACGATCACTTCGATAGACAAGTTCCGCGGGTTTAATGTTAGAATCTAACCATGTTTCGGTAAATGCGTATAGGTGCATCATAATGAAGCGTTGGTAGGATTAATCTTAATTCGTTTAGCTTGGTTAGAATGCCGCGGGTGTTTTGATAGTAGAGTTGAAGATCTTCATGATGCACTGGTTGTGTTCCTTTGAAAGCTTTGAACTATTTTAGGAACCGAGTTTACATATTTAATGGTAAGATTTTCTCCTTTTTCTTTCCTTTGGTCCAGTTCTTTGCATAGATTTTGTAAAAATTGTTGCTGCATTGGTGTGGAATCAGGATAAATCTTATAATTATTTTTCAGGATGTTTTCCTCGATGTTACCATGACAGTGTAGTAGATTAAATGAGTTTATTTACATGATTACTTCTGTAGGAGTAGGATAACTCTTTACTGTCACTACATTGGTTTATTAAAATCTAGTTAAATAGGAGGAAAGCTTTGTGTTTTCTTCCTGATTTTTTAGCATTGTGAGACTTCCCTGCACTTTGAATCGCTCACAAAGCTTTCTTTCTCACTCCTGATTTGGTGGTGAAATCACCACATCCAAGTTTTCCTGCTATTTCTTCATATTATGTGAAACCTTCAGTTCGTAAAGCTATTGCTTTACCTAGTTTTAGGGGTGACTAATCTCGACGTTCTTCTATTATGCAGTTATTATCTGCTAACTGATCAATTTCAACATTCATGTTTTGCCTACCTACCTTATACAGGGTGTAACAAAACTCGTAGTACAACCCGGAAACTGGTGAATCTACATCATATTTGGACTCGAATGTGTAATATAATTTTTAATCTGAACTGAAATTTTTTTTTTCTTTACATAAAATCTTATTATAAGTATGGGAGATTAGGTAAAAGTGCACAATTTCTTATTAAAAAGCGTTTTTTTTTTAAATTTTGTTTTCTTCATGGATAGTAATAATTTGACTAAATACATGATATTTGATAACAATTTGCAAAAAAAAATCGAAAAAAAATTCAACTTCGTACGCAATTTTCTCAAAAACTAAGGGTCAAATCGAACCTTGATATGTTCCTTCTCGTGAGATATTATCATTTTTTCATTTATTAATTCATGCTTTTTTTAAAAGTCTGTTGTTTTTATGCGCGGGGGGGGTTATAATTCACAGATTTAAAGATAATCAAAAAAATTATTCTACAAAATCGACTTCAAATATGATGTAGGTTCACTAGTTTCCCGCTTGTACATCGAGTTTTGCTACACCCTGTATAACTTATATACCTACCTATAAGTATATGTATATAATATATAAATATGTTGAGTTTGCCTATCTATGCCTATATCCGATGAATAATATCCAAATATTGGTAGGAAGATGATATGATGAATAAAACTAATTGAAGTACCTATAAATATTATATTCATACAAAAGACTAATAATGTGTATGTGTAAATTTTGTAAAAAAAAGATGATAATTTTAATAATGTATAGAAACGTTAGAAAATATTTTTGATATGATATTATACACCTATAAAATATTGTAATTAAGAAATTTAACACAATATTTGTATTTAATTGTTTATTAGTAACATAAAAAGTTATAAAAATATGTTTCACAAATGTTGTACAAATAATTTTATCTAATATAAACATTTTATTCAGAATACATGTTTGTTTTTATTGTATTTCTTATAACTTACTCGTACGTCAGGTGTTGATAAACAGAACACAGAAGATATTGGAAGGGAGGTATTTTATCATTATTGTAAAATATATAAATTAATTATTCCTACATACATAAAGTACACTGTATTATGTAATAATAAATAGGTATATTTTCATACCAATCACTATACTCTGTCTTCCTCTCTCCTCCATACTTTGTTGCATCGCCTCGGACTCGTATGGAGGAAAGAGGGAGACAGCGGTGGTTCTTGGACTCTGTGAACAGAGTATAGATCAATACACATTGTTACTTAGGTAACAACAACTAGCAAGTCGTTTTTGTTCATTTTACAGGACGACAAATAAACATATTATTTTATTAAATTCAGGAGTTTCGACTACAGTTTTAACGAGTGATGTTTTATGGATAAATATTTTATTTCACTACAATAATGTCTCATCAGTAGATTTGCGTGCGCTAAAAATATCTATCCAACAAATTTAAAATTTGAAGTGTTAATGTTCGACTTGCGCTGTGTTGTTACCAAAGTAAAACATATTGTGTTCAATATAGAAACATCCTATTTACGATTTTCATTTAAAAAAACTTTAATTTCTCTAAAAAATACGGATGATAGATTTGAGACAAAAATTAGAACAAATTCTGATTATTGAAAGATTGTTGTTTCCAAAATATTTTCTAAGCGATCATTTTTATAAATGGCGTATGTTATAGGAGAATTAATAATCAATAAATTTATTTTTAACATTTTTTATCGAGTGTGTACACAAATATACCAATCGATTTCATCGCAATCTACTTATGATAATTTTCAAATACTTGTTGATCTCAAACGAAAATCATTTGAAAAATAATAATATCAGTCAAACAAAAAATGGAAATACTTAATATTTCAAAAATAATGTGTCATTCATTTCCTTATAGGAATTTGAGGTAAGTTGTAACATGTCATTATATTTATGAATAGTATCCATTAACAAGAAGTAGTATCACAAAAAATTTTCCCTGAAAAAAAGCTCTATGCTTGGTCTAGTATATTAGGCAATGTGATATGGTTCGTAACTAATTCAAGCACCAGAATCCAGAAACTACTGTAAAAAGTCATATAAGTTAATAATACTCAATGCTAATGTTAATGTTTCCTGTGGAAAATTATTTGATAAAGGTCTCTAAAAAGAACAGCTAAACTTAAAGACATTCAAAACATTTCGTGTTAAATATTATTATACCAATTCTCAGACTGAACACATTGTTAAATACATTTAGATTTCATAATAATTCAACTGCATTATAAACACTATAAAAATAAACTATTAATTTGAAATAAAACTATCGCATTACACAATTCCCAGTGAACCTGCCTAAAGCGTTGCTTCGCTTAACTGGTTTATATATAAACATTTACATCTGTTATTAATAAATGATTGTAAAGTAAGCACCAAGTGACTTCGGCATGTTGTAAACAGCTCGCAAAGAGCTATACGCCGGAATAAAGCATATAAAATGCAACATGGGTAAAATATATACATTTTAAAAGTATTTACAAATGTACAAGTGAACTTAGAGTTCTCTTTAAAGCTAAAATATATTAATATTGGGTATAACTGGATGAACATTTAGCTTAATTAATTTTCCTATCTTGGCTGTCAAAATAGAATCTTTTTCTGTAAATTCATACTGGTTGGATATAACTCAGCCATCCTAAAAATAATACTAATTTTATAAAAAGTGTTAGAAAACTGTGTAAAATAAATTTACAAGTTAGAAAACTGTGTATTAAAAATGCAGTACATATTTTGCTTACGGTAACTTAAATGACAACCGACGAGGGTATTTTGACAGCCGATTTAGTGCGATGCTTTGTTTATATATTATGTAATGTTAGTTATCTGTGGTATAAAGATTATATTATAATATAACTTCTGGGCTTAATGGTATGTGGTAATGACTTTGTCATTAAGTTGGTTGCTCTCTTAGGTGTTGTGGAGTCAGCTGACTCAGTTCCTCTTGCTGCTGTTGATGAGGTACTTGCAGCAATGTGTGAGCAGATGCTTCTCCCGGTCAGCTGACCCGTTCTGGTGGTGAGTCACCGATCCACTTCCCCTCTCTCGAGTATACACATCCAGTCCGTATTGACCTGTCAAACAAAATCAATCTTTTAAGGACCTCTGGGTAGGCCGGGAGAGCGTTACATGGACAATGTTTTGGCTGATCTGGGTGAAAAGGGATTACTGGGGATAGAAAACTCAAGATTGAACAAGGCAGAATGTCATCTATTGAATTGGGGAAGACAAACTTGGTCAGTCATTAATCTATCTCATGAGCTATTTACCATCCGAATTAAGTATTACTAAGGCCGATTGACATAAGAGTAAGTATTACTAAGGCCGATTGACCTAAGACATTGACATAAGAGTAAGTATTACTAAGGCCGATTGACCTAAGACAAGTGACATAAGAGTAAGTATTAACTAAGGCCGATTGACATAAGAGTAAGTATTACTAAGGCCGATTGACCTAAGACATTGACATAAGAGTAAGTATTACTAAGGCCGATTGACATAAGAGTAAGTATTACTAAGGCCGATTGAACTAAGACATTGACATAAGAGTAAGTATTACTAAGGCCGATTGACCTAAGACATTGACATAAGAGTAAGTATTACTAAGGCCGATTGACATAAGAGTAAGTATTACTCAAGGCCGATTGATTTAAGAGTAAGTATTGTAGTATTAATTGACCTAAGACATTGACAAGTATCGAGTATCTTACTAAGGCTCAGATTGAACATAAGACAAAAGTATTACTAAGGCCGATTGACCATTGACAGAGACATAAGGTAAGTCTTTACTAAGGCCGATTGAATTAAGACCTTGTTATTATCAAATGCATCAGCTATTTGATTTTCCTGTAAGAAATGTACCTTATTACCAAGACGAAGATAGTAAAGACAAGTATCAGATTATCTTACCTTCCTCAGGGAATATGATCACAAAGGTAACAATATCATCTGTAACATTGTGAGAGACGAACTTGGACAGTCTTTTCTCCTCTACTCCGTTTTTGTGAAGGGTCGCCATGAAGTCCGTCAGCTGTCGGGACATCCTGAACTGAATCTCCACCTCGCGACCAGCAAACACCAAGGCATCCTAAATATTCAAATAACCATCAGTCATATTCCTAATATTATATTAACTGCTTCTCCATACAATGGTAATCCTCAATTTTCTTCCTGGAAATTTGCACTAGAGCAATGATTTTTTCACAAGTTTTAGATATCAACAAGAACCTTGTTTGCATCATTTCATTTTTTGATGTTATTTGCAGGATATGTGTTAAAAAGTTTATTTGGGAAAGGTGATATAACAGGGCGCTACACTAGCGAAGATTTCCAACTTATTTGTGATATAATGTGCAGAATATGTTTTTTTTGTTGATGTTGGATTATTTTATACTAAAAATATGGTTAAGCAAATTGAATGCAATATGGATGGATGTTTTAGCACCACACGGAGCTGTTAAAAAGAACATCAGAAATAAATACTATGTTTGTTTTTTTACTTTCTTCAAAGCAAATAATATCTGGGGGTTAATGTTAGAAGTGCCTATGTAAGATTTTGGTCAAAATGAGTTAGGTATCAGAAACCACTCGTAAATTACCATTCTTTTAATGCTATATGCACCTATGTCAGCCACTGAAAGGTGAAGAGGGTAAAGAATCATAATGTATATATTTTGTTTAAAGTGATTAACACCTATTGTTTATAAGAAACAATTAATTCCCTCTCCTGAACAATGCACTTTTTTGACATAGGCACTTCTAGCATTAACCCCAGATATAGTGGATGAAGCAGTATTATTATGATTACCTGGTGAGTGATGGGAACAAGCCCAAAAAGTCTAGTGGCTTTAGTGGGGCCCCATTCTCCACTGGCGCAGTCGGGAAGTGGGACCATCACTGTCTGGAGCTCAGCGCAGCAAATCTAATCAACAAAATTAATCAACATTATTATTACATACCCGCGACCGATGAACCTTAGGCATTAAAACCTGAAGAGAGATAGCTGGGAGCTCACGGGAGTGTAAATATATCCTTTATGATAAATGAATTGATTAGGTTTTATAGAAAATAATGTATATAATATATAGGATGATCTTTACTTAAATTTTGCACACACTCTTGAACTTCATGGGTTCTCCAGTGAGGTACTCCTTGGGTGTTACCGCGTTTGCAAAGATATCTAGCAGGAAGGCTCCACTGCACGGCGCATGGACACGGAACGAAACTACATTCCGATCACCGACTGTAAAAATAAATTCAATCATATTTAATTACGCATAGGTACAGTTTCTCCGGGGAAGCAATGGCAAAAGCGATTCCAGCGATCCATTTAAAACTTTTATATGAATTAGTCTCAGCAGAGATAATGTCACATTTAAATAAACAAATATTTACATTTGTTTTTGAATTTAGAAGCCCTGTTAGCACGTGCCTAGGGGCACAGACTCCCGTCCGCACTACAAGGGATTATGGACAGATAGATTTTATATAATTATTGTAAATCCGGCATTGCTGAGGAAGACATGGTGTGGTCAGGTAACAAATACTTTAAAGTGGACACGTGAAAAGTGCGAATAATCAACAACAAAGCAATGCTTCAAAATAGTAAAGATGAAATTAATGTGACATTTTGATATCTCTGTCATTCTTTCAGGGTAGATGTGAAGGTTGGATATTGAGATTTTAGTCATATTTACCTGCATGACGAATCTCTTCAGGCTTACACCATCAAAGCCGTCACCTTCAGTATCGTAGAATTTGAGGTTATAGTGGAAGATGAGGGTGCTCTGCATGTGTGCTGGCATTGCTATTCTAACTGTTGCTGCTCCTGGAAATAACAAGTATTTCATTTTATGTTCTGTATTTTCATAAATCAGTGGAAATAAAATGTTCATTGCACTATTAGTTTTAGATTGTAAGGTTGAAGCGCTGTTTCTGAAACTTATCGATTTTTCTCTCTAGCAAGAAGCAGAAAAACATTTAATTATTGATAATTAATTTGAATACAAACCAGTATCTCATTAATAAAGTCTCAACAGAATTTTTGAGTTCATTAATCACATTTCATATTTTTTAAATTGGCAGATTTAGCAACAATTTGCAGTTAAACTAACCTGGCAAAATTCCTCTCTTGTTGCTATCGTTGCAAACACCTTGCAACTTGTTATTCTTTATTGTTCTGTACGTATACATTATTTTTCGTACAAATGCAATAATATACCATCAACAACATAACTATAGCAAAAATACTGCAAATTATTTTTTATTATTGCACATAAACTCTATATTCCTTTTACCTGTGGCATCAGTATACATGACAGCCTTGGTGTTAGCGTCACTGAAGTACAGTCCGTAGCGGAAGAAGAGAGAGCGCGCACGAAAGGAAGTTCTTCAAAGTCACGCAGCGTGATGGGAGTCTTCAGGAGCTGCCAGTCTGCCTGCAGGGGGAAGAACTCATAGATGAACTCGCGAGGGTCTGTCAGGAAGTAGTGGTCGTCGTATTCATATCTGGAACAGACAAACATACTCACATATCATCGGTCCAATACCAGAACCGCGAATTTGCTAATTTTTTATTTTAGATGTTGAGTTTAGAAATTAATATTTTAAATCGTAGATTTCAACTATGACAAAATGTAATTATTTCTATACCTAACAATCTGGTAATTATTTGATGCTACTTAAATAAAAAAAAATTAAACGGGGTTTTTAATACTTCCTACTTTTAAGCGTAAAACAGCATTTCTACAAATTTGTGACAATATACACTAATAAATAAATGGGAAAAGTGACATTTGCCTGTTACACTTTGTTACTATTTCTCTTAATTAAGATTCAAGTAATTTTTTAGCGTTAGCAGAGTTAGGGAACCTGCCTTGAAATTGCCTGAACAGTGATGATATTAATAAGTAATTATATGTTTTAATATCTACCTCAAGCTATCGCTCTTTCCCTTGTTGCCGGGTCGCGGTGCCTCCTTAGCGTTGACGAGGTGCCGGGCCCCCCAGTTGCACTGCACGAAGCGCCAGGCCCCCGCCACGTACACGGCATTCCACGAGTTGCGGAAGCGATTGTCCTCAAAGCGAACCCCCGGCTGGTAGCCCCTGACTTGCTGTAGCCCTTGATCACCACACAATGGAGGCCAGCGTAGCTAGAGAGAAAACATTCAAGATGTTAACCATTACTATGATTAAAAAAAAATATTTCTCTGTAACATAAATTTTATAATCTCTCTATCATGATTTTTCTCAAGCCTGGTTGTTTGTGACGTTGTTCCCCTCTGTAATTGGGCCTCCTGGCTTGTTGAGGTGGTAAAATAAAATAATATATGAAAAATAAATGAAGCTGCATTTAAGAGATCAGTGGTCTTTGTTTATTTGATAAGAAGTGTCTTGTTGCCCATATAATTTCTAGTTTATTTTGTCCTTTACAAAGTAGCCCAGTCTTTGAAGATTTGTGGTTTATTTTTTAGGTGTCTAGTCCATCGTTTAAGTGAAGTTTGCTTTAATCTATTTAACATCATTTCCACTAGATGGCATACTGTACCCTTTTCGCAAGAGGACAGAAAAAGTTATGGATGAACCCCTCACAACAGATTTACATACAGCTTTAAAGTGAAGTTGAAGCGATGTTGCTTTCATACAATAATGTGTTTATTATCATCGATTTTATATAATAAATGGATACAATTACATAAAATAATTTGTTTGTTTGTACATTTTTATTTAGCTATAAAAAAAATATTCTTACAGCTTAAATATTACTTTTTTTTTTCATCTAAATATTTATTATTACATTAGTATTTTCCTTAAGGTTGCTTCTGAATTAATTTAATCCGTTTATTTCTTTGACAGTCTCCGGTAGTTTATTATACCTTTTGATTCCTTTGTACATTATGCTGTTTCTGAGTACATGTCTTAGATCTATTGATTGCTTTAAATTATTTTTAATTCTGGTGTTATACTCATGGGTGTTGCGGTTAAACTGAACCTTTGTCATAAAATAATCTGGTTAAAAACCATTTAGCATTTTATATAATAAACACCATTGTATTTAAATCAATCTTTTCTTTCACTGAAATCCACCCAATATCTTTCAACATTTTCTTAATTTTTGAATATCTGTTACGTTTCAGAATTACTCTCATTGCTTTATTTTGTTGGATAATAAATGAATAGAATAGAAATGCATAAATATTTATACCTGCAAAGCCGTTTGAACAGAACGTGGTAACTTTCAGTGCCATGTTTGATTCCTCTCAGTAATCCCATTGGCGTGTCTCCTCTTGTATCATCATCAAACTGCATAGTGTTCAGATTCTTCACTGTTATCCAACGGAATATTGTTCTGAAAAATTCATATTCGTTAAAATAAAAATAGAAAAATCAATAACTAAACATCAAGATTCATCTGGAATTTTGCTACAAAAATGCATTTTGATATTTTACCTTGCTTTCTCAATATCTGAACCACAGCGGCCAACCAATTTTCTAACTAGGTCTGTGAATGTTTTTTGATCCTCTTGGGCAACCTGAAAAGAAGACATTTTAATGGTCACAATGAATCGTAAATGAAGTCTAAAAACTTGTTCAAGGAATATACACAGATTCAAATGAAAAGGTAATGTAGCTCACACAAATACTCACTACACTAACTTATAACAGTGATGTTCACAGTTACAAACACAAGACAAAGACACAATCTACACCCACCTGATACTCGTACTACAAAATTTGGTCTAAAGTCTCTGCTGTACTTGGCTTGTAGGGAATAAAACAGGCTTCCTGAGGGGTATTCCAGGCTCTAATAATGTGGGCTAACAGCCTAAAACTGTATTACCTCAGGCGTATCAGTGGGAAGTGTAAAGTGTATCTGGAATATTTTATATGCTAATATAATAATTTTGTGTATAATAATTGTGTGTTCTGTTGTGTATATATTATAATAAATGTAATTATTTCTTCAAAAGTTTTGTAACTCATGGCGAATACATGTAATGTATTTTTGATATAAAAATTATAATAAATAAATAAATTAATAAATAAAGAAGATTATTTCAAAATAATTGGTGTAGAAGATTGATAAATTACAAAATATTAGTTCATGAGAACATTAATACTCATCATCAAGAGATTTTTACAAAATGGTTGGTGTCTTTTTTTATTGAAAGGATGAAGCCAGACTCACTTCTCTGTCCTCTAACTTACAGTTGCTTCCATCAAAGGTTAATTATTCCGACTTTTCACACAACATGAGAAAAAGAAGTAATCAATAAGTTTTTTGCTATGGAATGACTGTTTAGTGGATGAAAAAGCCATTAATTTTATGAAATGTTATTTTTTACAATAAAAATAACCCATAGCGACTTCTAACTAGGTTTTACTTAAAGCTTCACTTGACTTTTTCAGTGACTTCTTGGAATACACCGACGATTTAGTCATTTGGGGGGAAAAAGTATTAGTGTCTTACGGAGATAGCTATCTGGTCCACTTCAGCGAACTCGGCGGGGTCGCTATAGATGTGGAACTTGGTGAGCGCGGGGGGCTGCGGCGGGGGCGCGGGGGCCGGGTAGGGGGCGCCGCCCTCGCCCAGCGGCAGGTCCTCGAACAGGGACTCCGCCCTCATGTACTCGGAGCGCTTCTCATTGATCAGCTCCAGCATCTCGTGGGACTGCTTCTCCACCAGGGCGGCTGTCGCGGCTCTGGAAGTGGATTAAAAAAAAAAAAATAACGGGAAATAAATTTAATTTAATTAATGATTCTTTGCTTGTTCCACAGAGGAGTATGGAGCGTATTATGCTTGGGATAACATTAATAGACGATTGGATCCGACGCCAGACCAAGGTCTGCGACGTGGTAGAAAGAATTGCTTGTTTGAAGCGGAAATAGGCTGTTCACATAGCCAAAATGACAGGCGATAGATGGACGAAACGTGTTTTGGTGTGGAGGCCTAGAAACCCGAGGCCTCATGGACGTCCACCCATGAGATGGATGGACGATATCAAGAAATTTGCTGGAGATTGTTCTATGTACCTACCTTTCATGCTCCAACATCTTCCTGGTGATGCTCTCCTTCTTCTTGTCCCTCCTCAAGGTCATGTTCTTTTCCAAGTCGTCCTTCTCCTGCTGGTGGCGGAGAGTTAGGACGTTCTGGTCTTCCGGCTTCTTCCTCTTCACCTGCATTTCTCTCTCAAACCGGTGCGTCAGGCGTTCCAATTCCTTTTCCCATTCGTCCTGGAGGAGAAAATATGGGTTTAAAGTAGAATTTTTCCAAAAAAAATTGTCCGCCTCGTGGCTTAGTGGTTTTAGTGGCATTGGGCTACCATGCATGTGGTTCGGGTTTGATTCCTAACGGGGCCATCACGAAATACATATTTCAATGTGGTTAAGCGAAAAGCTCTTTTTATGGGTAACGTCGTAACGTGCCGTTCACGCAAAATGCAGAACGAATCCCAAATGGAGTGGGCCATATAGATTTAATTATCAATTCATATTATGATGAATGCTGTGCGAATTTTGTGAATTTCACTTCACATGTAGGTACCTATTAGATGTGTGATTATTTTTTTAAATTTTTTTTATTTATTTTAACCACCTCAACAGGCCAGAAGGCCCAATTACAGAGGGGAACAACGTCACAAACACCCAGGCTTGAGAAAAATCACTTTTGATTTTTGTGTTCTCACCGGGAATCGAACCCGGAACCTCCGTATCGTGAGTCCAGCGTCTTAGCCATTACGCTACGGAGGCCGCCTTAGATGCATAAAACTGATCATCTTGCCTTCATGTAACAAATGATCAAGATTCACTGCGCTTTGTGTAGGAATGCAGTGCATGGACTTTATTTAAAAAGGAAAATCACATCGTAAAATATTCACTGTAGATATATTAAAATAATGTTAAGTTGTTGGTAAATTCTTTGGTAATTTATCTTTTGAAAAATCTATATAATTTGGCTGTCCA
>JAGVSP010003035.1:0-25080 GCA_022494985.1 Micrasema minimum | reverse complement strand
GTTTTTTCCCCCCCCTTTTGTCGACCCAAACAAAATGGAAAACGACGTTAAAAAGTTTCCCCGGGACCCGGAAAAAAAATTAAAAACGGGCTTTTAGTCGCGACCTTTTCCGGGTTATTTTAATTCGACAAATTTAATTAATCTTTATTATAATTTTGCGGTTTCGGCAAGCCAAAATATGAGAGCAGTCGTATTAATTAAAATCGACAAGCGCGATGAGTTTGACGATAGAACTTACCGGACGCGATATAAGCGTAGATCCGGTCCGCTCGCTCAGGATCTGTCAAATGCTCGCTCAGCGATCGCGGTATTGAACGGTATGTCATTGTGATCGCTCAAATCGTTAGCGTTATGCACTGATTAGCACGTATTAAACTACGTTCGATAGTTATCTGTAATTGAGCTACTGGGTGTGGAGAAGGTAATATAAAATTATGTAGAACTAGTTGATCAACCAATGCACCTTAATTTATCTCGTAATAGGTATGTGAAAATACGAGAGACGACGATTATTATTGAAGCGAAGTTTATGTGACAAAATGGTTTTGTGTTTTTTTGTTTGGTTGATGAGTTATTGCAAATATCCTAAAATTCTCGTTTAAGAGGAGTACTGAGGCTACGAAAATATCGTCTTTTGCACTTTAAGTATTTATTATACCACGATCGCCACGACCAAGTTCGCAGCGCAGACAAAACGTAACCCGAAATGGTGTCTTAAAAACAAATAATTGTTCATAAAAATGCTAAATTAAAATTAAGTACATAAATTAAATTAATGAAGTGAAATAAATTAAACATTAAAAATAACAGTTTAGCACTGAACTACCTCGTAGACAATAAGGAAAACGCTCAGTTGGATTAAAGATAACAGCTATTTTTTTCTCAGAATTTCGCTCCGACGACGTTTTTTATCTATAGGTCAATATATTTATATTCATGTTCAAAGCTTTGTGGTCCAACATTTGTTAGTAAAATTTTTGTGCAAAACCGCTCAAACCGACTCATTTTTTTCTATGTCTCTCCAGTTTCGAGACGTGATCCGTCTCTTCGTCAGGACAAACACAACTAAAACAAACATGCAAATACCACTAACACACCTTCACCATAGCAATTCATAAAAATACAAATCGACATGCTCATTAGACACATTCTTCTCTGAAAATTTATTGATGTGTATAATCTATTAGGTGCATGTGATTCATGTAATTTTACGACATTTCCTTACAGTTAGGTTTTTCTTAACTACCTACAAGAGCATAAAATTTTATGTTACCATCAAATTAATTCTGCAAAAAAATTGCATGCTGCGCATTTTAGCATTTTATTCTCTTTCACTACTACAACCATTCTCCCTTATCCGCATCCAATGGCGCATAGGACCCTGCATTGGTACACCAAGTGCAGTAAATCTTGATTGTTACATAAAGGCAAGATGATGAGTCTTAATTTTACATTAATTTTATACTACTACTTTCCCTTATCCGCATCTAATTGCATAGGGCACTGCATCTTAACACCGAGTGCCGTGTATCTTGGTCATTTTTTATTACAAGAAGGTAAGATGATCAGTCCTACGCTTGACTGCCAGTCCACGGTATCACACGTGGAGTATTAATATGAAACCACATGTAAATAAATCACATTTTATAACCTTCATTATTTTTTCCTCTGTTACCAAAGAATCTTTTTTTCCAAGAGTGATAATACATATTACACTATAAATATAAATACAATAATAGGTTATCATATACATGGTGTGACAAAGCTCGTAGTACAACCCGAAAAATGGTGAATCTACATCATTATTGGAGTCGAATGTGTAATTTATGACGTTTTAAATTTTGAGTTGAAAAAAAAAAAGCGATCTCATAAAATTGCTTTCATTGGTACCGCAAAAATGCGATTTTTTTATGTAGATTGTCTTTATGAATAGTATTAATTTGACTAAAGGATATTATTTAATAACAATTTGCAAAAAAAAAAAATTTTTTAAATCAACTTCGTACTCAATTTTCTCGAAAACTAATGGGTCAAATTGTGAACCGTGTTGTGGTCTAAATGGTAGATTCGATGATTCCGCACTAGAATCTAACTAGGGTTCGAATCCCAGTTCAGTAACTTGTTTCCTGATTTCTGGCACAGTTTTTTTTACATATTTTGAAAGCAGCTCCAAAATTGAATATTTGAGTAAATCATAATAACTCAAATGTTTCTTTTAAATTAAAAAAAAAAAAAAAAACAAAAAAATCACACAAAATCGACTCCAAATATGATGTAGATTCACTGTTTTAACGCTTGTACATCGAGTTTTGTTACACCGTGTATAAACTTCATTTGTGTGGTTTACGCTCGTTCTTGACACTGAAACACTGGAATATCCATAAAACCGTCGCCAAAACTGTAAGTAAAGTAAAATAATTTAGTTTTATGGAGTTTTAATTGTTTGTGCACAATTTATCATGCTATTTATTTGCTTTAAATCAAATTGAGAAAGCAATAAAACGAAACATTTGTCAAAGTATGTCTTTCATCTATGGTGCTTGGCAACGCGACCGTGATATGAACGTAAGGTCATTGTGATCGGTAAAATGCTTAGCACGTCGACAATCATCTATGATTGAGCTACTGGTCGATATCTAAAAAGTGTGAAAAAATCATTGCTCTTATGTTGAATTCCAGGGAGAAAAACGAGGAATACGTTTGAAAGGGAAAGCGGTGCGTCACGTGGTGTGGTGTGCGTATCGCGTAGTACAGCGTTATGTCAATCATTGAAATTATCTTTGATAAGTTTAAGATTAAATTTCACTTAACGCGTTCCCCGGTTTTGGAGAAAACACACCTTTATTAGGTTTTAAAGATAATTTTAATGAGTGACGTAACGCTGTCACCAGATGCAGTGCCCTATGCACCATTGGATGCGATAAGGGAGAGTAGTAGTATTACCTACTTTAAAAAAAAAATATTGGGTTCTTCCCGTTTTTTTATTTTTTATTTCAAAAAATTGATTGAAAAATTACAATATCAAGGGAATTTTTTTTTAAATTTTCGATTTCATATGATTTTTTTAGCGCGGTTTGAAATAGCGCTTTTTTCAAATCGCTCGCAAAATCCTTTATTTGGCGCGCATGCGGTGTGACGTCACAGCAATATAGGCGCTCACGACGGGTATGACGTCATTAACCAATAACGGGCGTTAAAAATCATTCGTATTTTCGTGTTTTTAAAACATAAATTTATAAATGAAAACAAAATTTTTGATCATTGTGTTTTATATCGTTGGAATTGTAAAAATACATATACTTTAAATATATATAACGTTTTTAAGAATATTCGTGTTATCGGGAAGAACCGTATTGTCCGCGGCTAAAAGTCACTAAAATGCGTTTCTTGAAAAAAGATGATTAGTGTTGCCATAATTATTCGCCATTTCTTAAAAATTACTTGGGTGGTATGGATTTATTATCAAAAACTGGTTAAACAAAGCCTCTGTGTTGCTAATGTCTATGTTTTTACCCTGTTAATATGTTATGTTTTTTTGATTTATTTGAGTTTGAAACGTAACGTATTGAGCCGTGAACGCAAGAATCATAAATAAGCTTCACTAACTTGATCTACGAACAGAAATTATTGTTTGAAGGATTGGATCATCAAAAAAATATTTTATCTACAACCTTCAACCTTGGGTAGACTCTCTTCCTTGTATGTTCGCGTATTTTGATGAAACGGGACAAGTCTTACAAATAGGGTGACAGTCCCGGGGCGTATGGCAACCCTAACGATGATTGATTTTAGGGTCTCAGGTACAGAGTTTCCGCTACGAAAAAAAACAGATGTCTATCTATAATCCTTAAGTTATTGTGGGGCAGGTGTGCATTAATTTGACTTTTTATGGCTGCCCCCATTTTAAAGTAATATGCATTGTATAATGTATTATTATAAACATATAAAACACAATGGCCCTCGCTGACTTGTTCAATGTTGGTGGAGGAGGATTTTAGAAACGTTCAACTGAAAACTAGTCTAGTGATTAGAGTCGCGTACGTGGGATTTCGCTAAGTTAGTGTCACTTTAATAAAATATATATCCAGTTAAAACTAAACGGATGGCAATCATTCGATCTCGCGTCAGTCAACGTTTTTGAAAATGGAATAATAGTTCCTGCAGTTCGATTTAAATTTTCTCAAATCCCAGTGGACAAAAGTATATCGTATTAATTTTAAGTTATCGTTGTTATCTGTAAAATCTGATGATTTCTTCGAAGATTTCGGGTTTGGTACATTTTGGTCTCTGCATTTTAAAGCCGAGGCAAAAAGGAAAAAATTGTCTTTATCTACCGTATAGATAAATTATTGAAAAATATTTTTAAAATATGTAGCATAATAATTTTTTGCTAGAAATAATATAACACTACCAAAATACCCTATTTAGTTATTATTATTGCAAGTAAATTTAATATTTATATACCTTCATAATATTATTATTATTATTTTATATTAGGCGAGCAGCTTAAAGCTGATATGCCTAAATCGGACAGTTAGTTAGGTTTAAACTTGTCCAGTCCATTCTTAAACCCGTTCACACTATTCGCAATGACCAGCTCCTGCGGTAGCCCGTTCCAGCTATCTACCACCCTGTTGCTCAGGAAATGCTTTCTTGGGTTCTGATTAAACCGGGTCTTCTCCAGCTTAAGGTTGTGGCCTCGAAGTCGTGCGTATATATTAATTAATATAGTAATATATATTAATTTCGATGGCTCAACAACACTAAACCGTATCTACAGAAATAGATTTTCGAGCTAAGTATGCAAAAATGTACCCGATTATCAGTTCTATCTGTAATACAACTCCTCTCAACATTTTAAATAAATTTTCTTTTCATATTTGTGTTTTTTATCAATTCTAATCGGGTTTTTATAACTAATATCCATCTTTACAGCTCTGTGTATTATAAATAATATTTATTATCAGTCGCTACCTACTTGCTACTTGGTACTGTCATTTAACTGCTTATAAATTACAATATATACTAATAATACTAGGTTAGGGAATAAAACTCGTAGGCGTATAAATTTATTGATGTATATTCAACTTCCTTTTTAAACTCTTTGAATTTTTGGGACAAAAATTTGCATTTTATTTTTATTTTCTATATTTGTGATTTCTGTTTTCATAATGTTTCTATTTTCGAACTCTATTGATGTAATAGTTTTATGTAAGATATGTTGTTTATTATTATTAGGTTTTAATACGAAATATTGATTTAAATGTGGTTTATTACATTAAACATTATTCATATGAGATACTTTAGTGGGTGTTGGGTGCTCAGATATAATGAAACGGCAAATACAATAATTACATATCTTTTCAATAATTATAATATTGTTCATATCTTCTCTGAGACAGGTGCGCAACACGCCACCTAGTAGAGAAGATATCAATAACAAATTAGTCTCACAGACTATCTGTAATGAATAAGATATGTAATATTAGGGACCATAATAAACAAATAAACTTACAGTTTTAGTGCACATTTATTACACAGAAGTTAATACAATTGAAAAATTTAACTAGTTAAACTAAGATCGACATGGATTGTGATGATGGAAATGAACAAAAAAGAATTTAGATTGGAACGCAATTTGGCGGTAAGAAATTTGTGCCAAAAGTAACGAGGAGCCACGATGGTGGCTAAAATGATTCTCCTCGTAGTTCGGCAGCGTTCGGCGGAGGTCGGTCGATTTGCTCCGTCCCGCGGCGCGTGCGTGACGTATTACTTCCGCCACAATACCTTGAGGACTGGCGCTGAAGCGAAAGACTGTTCATCTTGCCTTCATGTAAAAAAACATCAAGATTCACTGCACTAGGTGTTCCAAATCAGTATCCTACATACCAACTGGTGATTTTTTAAAATTAACATATGTGCTGGGAGCATGGAAATATCGATATGTAGATACAGGTTCAAAATTCATAGAAAATCGACGATACAAGGTCGATAAACACTTTTAACGGCCTTGTATCGGCTGAGATAAGCATTATCGACAAAATTAAGAAAGGGCTTTTACGATGGTTTGGTCATGTGGAGCGAATGAGTGTTGAAAGAACGGCTAAAAGAAGTTTAAATGCAAGTGTGCCTGGATGTAGAAGCCGCGGAAGGCCGAGAAAGACACGGCTTGACCAAGTACGTCAAATACTTGTAAGTGGTCATGTGAAAAGTCGGAATAATCGGCGTATGTGCATGAGAAGATGTATGAATATAGAGGAAGCAAAGGAAGTCTGTCAGGACAGAGTGGTATGGCGTTCTATCCTCTCTGCCTACCCCTACGGGGAAATGGCGTGATGGTTAGTTAGTTAGTTAGTCAGTATCGGCGATTTTCAATGGATTTTGGACCTGTATCTAAATCTCGATGTTTCTATGCTCCCAGCCGTGGATATTTATAATATTAACAAGTACACTAGGATTATCAAAACGTCATAAATAACAGTAAAGGTAAGATGGCGTCGTAACGCATCCAGTATTGCCATTGAGTGAAGAAGATTAGATTTAAATTGTAATGGCGGACGCTACTCGTAAAAGACAAGAGTACCTACCATTATCTGGAAGGAAGTCGGCCATTACTCTCATCCATCGTCCACGTCTCGGCTGCGGGCACTTCGGAAGTGTGGCCGCCCAAGGCCGAGAACTTGACAAGGACGAGGGACAAACGGTCACTTCCTTTTTACGCGTTCTAATCCGAATGCGAGATATTGGATATGCACGCAAGGATCGACTCTTGGATTAACTTAGAGCAGGGTTGAATCAAGGAAGGAGTCAGTAACTGACTACTAATACTATTACTTTTCCCTAATCCGCTCCTAATGGTGCATAAGGCGCTGGTCATCGGTACACCAAGTCAGAAGATTACTAATTGATACACCAATAGGGTTCTTTCCGATAACACAAATATTCTTCAAAACGTTATAAATATTTAAAGTATATTTTTACAATTCCAACGATAAAAAACACAATGAACAAAAATGTTGTTTTCATTTATAAATTTATGTTTTAAAAACACGAAAATACGAATGATTTTTAACGCCCGTTATTGGTTAATGATGTCATACCCGCGTGAAAGGCGTGAAATTTATTACGAAGTGAGCGCCTATATTGCTGTGACGTCACACCGCATGCGCGCCAAATGAAGGATATTGCGAGCGATTTGAAAAAGCGCTATTTCAAACCGCGCTAAAATATTCATATGACATCGTAAAAATATTTAAAAAATTCCCTTGATATTGTAATTTTTCAATCAATTTTTTTTTAATAAAAAATCGGGAAGAACCCCATTAGCAAACTTCTCAGTCAGGCGATTGGTCGATTCGACAAAACTCTCAAAGCAATTCAATTAAACTTCAAGATTCTAAAGTTTAAAAAAAAAAAAAATCTTTTGGACTCTGATTAACTTACAAAGTCAACTAGCTTAAAATACTCCTTGGACTACAAAGTCAACTGGGTTAAACCCAACATTTAAAATATCTACTGTTTTGTTGGGCTCAAGGATTGATTTACAAAGTCAACCAGAGTTCAACCTAATCCTTTTAAAAAGCTTTTTTGGAATCTAGGCTTGATTAACTTACAAAGTCAACCGAGTTGTATTAAAGTTAAAAAAGGACCCCTTACAAAAAGGCACATGAGACTTTTAAAACGACTGCATTTTGAAAACAGGAACTTTTCTATTGTTTACTCAATTTACATGATCAACGTGGTTGAACGTTGAAAACCTATAATTTAAAAATCACTATTATAAAGTCTGCGAGATTTTGAAATTAATATTTTTTAGAATTTTTTTTTTTTTGAAATAATTTTTTTAAACATTGATGTGCGTCTCTTGGTGTAGTGGATAGTGCATTGGGTTACTAAGAGTTACATTGCAGTTTCGATTCCCGACGGGATCAGTATGAAATATTTAATTGAAGGTGAATTTTCATATAAAAATATTTCATGTGATTCTTTGGATAGGTGGTGAAACGTAAGACTTGTCATCTTGGTTCGTGTGACAAACGATCAAGATTCACTGCACTAAGTGTACAAATGCAGTGCCCTATGCACTACTTGCTGCGGATAAGAGAAAGATAGCAGTAATAGATTTAACTTTTAACCCAAATAATATTAAAAGTCTTAAGCCCGCTACATATAGGACAGTTTACTACACGGTTTCCTGTGCAGTCTGAAAACTGTCCCGTATAAAGCCAAAACTGGATGAAAAACTCTCACTGTCAAAAAAATCTCTGTGTCAAATTCTCACTGTGCGCTAATTGCACACATTTTTTCACACAGTTTCGGGGCGCGCATCACCCGCGCACAGTGTTTCGGGACGCAATATTACGAGCTACTTTTGATTATTCTGTAAAATAATTATTTTGGAACCATTATTCTTATAAAATTTATATGTCTGATGACTTCTACGATAGAAACACATAATATATCTGTCTGTCTGTCTTTACATAAAGAAGGTATTTGAATATTAAGGCTGATTAAATTAAATTATATTAAATATTGCGTAAAATTTTTAAAAATAATATGAGACCGTAAAAGGCCCTTTGCAGCTCGATCTCGAGTACATAGATAGTAATTTAAGTATTTTTTTAATGTTCAATATTAAATTTAAAGGTAGCGGCAATATAAGTTTAAACATATTTCTCTTTTAAACTTTTTTAATAAACATAGGTATGGTACAAATCATATAAGGAAGCCAATGCTGATAAAGTGATCTTATAGTGAAAATATATAAAATGTTATATTTAACATTTAATATTAAATTACGATTTGCAATCAAAGAACGTTTAAACAAAGTAATTCGATTTATTCCTTGAAGAGTATTCCCGCGCATCCTCCCAAGTCAGGTCCACGTCCCTCAACTCTAGCGCAAACTTTTTGCGTCCGAGACGCAAATTTACAAACACTTTTTAACACTTTTTACAAACACTTTTTAAAAAAACAAATCTTATATGGACATAAATTCAGTTTATTTTATTTTAACAATGGGGTGATATTTGAATACAATATTTTTATATTTACCTATGTATGATAGTAATCTAAATAGCATTTATTGAACATAAAATAATTCTGAGAAATTGGTAAATAAAAAATTAAAATACATTAATATGTGGTTATCTTCTAATGTCTATAGTCTATACTATGAAAATTCAATTAAGGAGCAAGTAGTAGGTAAACAAAAGCCCACAGTTTATATAATGAATATACGGGATACGGGCATTAGTCAAAGTAGTTAGTTACTCATATTAGGTTGACATAAATAAATTATTTTATTTTACTTTGAATTTTAACAAAGTAAGAAATTTTTGCAAATTGCGCTTGCCAGTTTTCGCGTAGCTCGTTTGAGTTGCATAAACAAGCTCCTCCGGAGAATGAGTTATCACCAACTTCTTCGTCCGCTTCTTCTTTGCCGACAGACTTAACTTCACGAATTGCTTTTTTTTCTTTCTTTGTTGTACAGGTGTACCCTCATCGGCACATTGTTTTTGCGCTGCCCAGAGCTCTTCTTGCAGCCAGTCCTTGTACTTTGCAACGAATTGATCTTTCTTCCGAACTGCGCTCCATCTTCTCTTGAGACCAACAGCAAACACCTTAACTTGACTATAGATAGCCTCTGCTGGAAGACGAGGCATCTTAGACGAGGCATAGTTCACCATGCAGGCAATGGACGTTCCCTTATTCGCTTGGCTGACAGTATTTTTACGATATAAGAAATCGAAAAGGTGAAGGCGTGTTATTTTCCGTGTGTCCTGGGGACAAAAAAAAATATTATTCCCAAAACGAGGCAAAACGAGGGTTAAGATTAGATTTGTTTGAAAGCTAGATAAACAAGAGATAAAAAAAAAAATAGACATGTTTCAAGATGTTGGGAAAAAGTTCTACTCCATGAAACTTGTCAATTTTATGAAAAAAATCTGTGATCGTTTTCAATACTTGTATTTTATTTTTTTTCAAATTAAATAAATAACATATGACTATTTTTATATATACATATCTTACCTGTAGAAGTGGAAGCCATGATGAACAAAAAATAACAATGATTTTAAAAAATAATGCACTTGAAGGAACAGCGTAAAGATGTGTGGCGGTTAGCGGCGAAACAATGCGACTGAATCGGTTTTGTTGTTGCATCCAATTAGCTAGGTAATTTAGGGGTCGAAATTTCAACGAATCGGCCTCAAATTTACTGTGTGAGCTAGATGACTAATATTCTTCCCTAAACACTTAAAAATTAGCCATTTCCATGTCATTGGGTTTTTACCTTAAGTAGCTCGTAATATCGCTCCCCAAAACACAGTGCCGCGGCGAATACGACAGTATAATACGTACTATAATATTCAATAGTATCGGTAATATTACAAATAAACTTTGGTAAACTTTTATGATAGCGAATATGAATATAATGCAATAAATAATATGAACTGAAATCCTAGATCGAAATTCAAAATATCGAATAACGACTATTTGACAGATGAGTACTGTTGCCAATTTGTAAAATCGGTAAAGTTCCTAAAGTTATAGTTGATTGAATGTATTTGCGCTAATAATTGCATAAAATAAATGCTTTGAAAAAAAATGATTGAAAAATCCGTAAATCGGTTGTACATTTTCAGTAGATTCGATAAATCTCCACAAAATCGATAGATCTGCAAAAAATCAAAAAGATAGGCGACTATAGAGATTATAAGTATGGCAACATTTATGGCAGTCCGACTGCGTATTCTACTATGGTTATGGTCCGACTGTCGCGTTCTGCGCATGCCTACAGACAGTAAACTGTCCCATATAAAGGTAAAATTCACACCGCGCAGTTTTTATTGGTCAGAAAACGGTACAAGAAACTGTGTAGTTTTCTGAACAAGAAAAATACTAAAATTCTGGATTCTGGAATGTTTGAAGACCAATCAGTGATAAAGACGTCATTAATATTCTTGAAAGCAACTAGGTCATCGATGTTATATTCAATAATATCTGATTAGTGAGTTTTGCAATGTCAAAGTATTAAATGAACCATTCTAATAAGAAAATCCCGCGAACTTACCGGGAGTTTAATTTTTAAATGTTATTCATGTTAACGGCGAAAATTTAAGAGTTTACTGCACAACTAAACTTGCACCAAAAAATTAATTTGAATTGTTAAAACACTTTATTTATTTTAAAAACTAACACAGTTCACATTCAAGGCATTCCGGTACCTCCACTTCAAAGATGAGTATTTTTATACACTTCTAGCAAGAATTTTAGAAAAGTGAAATTCTATACTTGAAAAATACTACCAGCTGCTCGATCACAGATCACACGCGCGTCGGTAATAAGCGACGTGATAACGATTTCTTACCCATGGATGTTTAACGTTTTCGCGATCACAATGGAACACGCGTTAAAAAAATTATCGATCGGGATTATTAAACGAGCGCATACTAGTCGCGAGCCATTTCCCGAGATATATCTTATTCGCACATATACTCATTCAATCTTTATTATGATTTAGCCGGTTTTCGGCAAGCCAAATATTGAGAAAAGCAGTCGACATAACAAAAAATCCCGCGATATCGCGTGCATCGGCCCGCTCGGCTCAGATCGGCTATGCTTAACTATCGATACCACGGTATCGAACAAATGTCACACGATCAAATCGTTAGGGCTAGCACGTGGTTAGCACGGTTTTAACTACGTCGATAGTTATCTGTGATTGAGCAACTGGTGTCTAGTTACCTACTACGTCATCAATAGGCATCTACGTCATCACTGGACATCTTTGTCACGAAATTAACCCTAGGAAGCGTATAATTTTAGAAAATTTCGTATGGAAGCGCCACTTCTAGTGAATTCTCGTTCGAAGCTAATTCCTCGTTGCTATTTTATCCGATGCGTTTTAATCAGCTTCGCGTGACACATTAATTAATCCAAAATGATACATTTTAATTATGATGATTTAATTATTGTATTATGTACCTACTTAAGTGTAATTTGTCACGTTATTTTATGTTAAATTATTACTGTTATTATGGATAATATATACAGCGCTGTTTTCGTATAAATATACCTCAAGGGCGCTTAAAATACTTAGCTTTAGTATCTGCAGAAGTAAGTAGGTACCTACCTATCTCCTAAAAAAAAAGTTAAATAAATAAATTTTAAAAATGAAATATTTTTTTAAAATGTGTTTTTCACATAAAAATATTACAGAAATGTGATATCTAGGATTCGCGCTGAAGCGTAAGACTGATCATCTTGCCTTCATGTAACAAAAGACAAGATTCGCTGCACTTATGTATCAATGCAGTGAACTATGCAGCATTGGATGCAAATAAGGGGGAGTAGTAATAGTAGTAATACAAAAATTAAAAATATGCTTTTTGCGCATTCTATTGTATGTGACAACGTCAATAACATCTAAAGAATTTTGGATATTGATGCTATTCCGATTTTGTGAGAAATCACCTCAAGGGCATAATCTCCCAATCACACTACAGTTTGTACTTTACAAAAAATATGTTACGATCAAACGAAGTTTCTTCTTCTTCTTTCGCCACGTTCGCTCCTATGTGGAGCATGTGGACATCACTAGATCCCTCCAGGAGACCCAGTCACCAGCCAGCTCTCTCGCCTCCTCCCACGTCAGGCCCGCATCCATCAGCTCCGCCGAATACATCCGGTTAAAATTGGCATAATTTTAATGGCACTCTTTCCCTTTTTTAAATATAAGTATTCAATTAGTATAATTGAACGGTGGAATGTAAAAAGTTACTAAACGACATAACACGCGCAAAGGAAAATGTTACCAAATGACATTATTACTATGTCGATTGGTATCATTTTCCCTTGAACACATTATGTCGCTAACGTTTTCCTTTCCACCGTCGAATGTATTTCATATCAATCTCACAACTTTATGCACCGTAACACGTGTTTTTTATTTTAAAAAAATAAAAATATATATATATTTATTTAGTTCTATATAATTTACATAGACTAATATGAATTTTTTTCATGTACATTACACTTAATTTTTTCCTTACTACTCTTATTCTAACATTATTTGTACCAAATTAATAATTTGGAAGTTAGATAAACTACTGATAGACCACACGCCCATAATGTAAGCATTCCTAATTACATGAACAAACATTTTACAATATAAACGTGAAATTCATTTCAATTTTCCGTCCATTATTTACACAGCATGGTTATTTAGTTTTGGAATCGGTCATAAAATTGAAAATACCGTATTTTTTCTAGTTTTAAGCCATGTTGTGTTTGTGTTTAATCATAAATCCGACATACGTATGAATGTACGCTATTTAAGTATTTAAGATTTCAAGAATTTCAATTTTCACATGCATGTGTGTGATTTTGTTAAACATTAGGTTTGAGATAGGGTTGCCAGATGTATATTTAAAAAAGGAGGACGAATAGCTGTAAAAAGGAGAAAACGAGGACAATGGAAAAAAAACAACCAACCACCATTCATCCCTACCAATTAGACCATACCCCATACCAATGGACAGAAAATCCGATAGAAACATTTTCGTGACTGACTTTTCTCCTTTATTTTTTTATGACGCAGCCCCTTTGAAGTTAAAAATCAATTTTTTTTTTTTTTTTTTTTTTTTTTTTTTTTTTATAAAAATAACAATACATAGAATTTTCTTTTCTTTTTCAATCCAATGCTCCCTAGGAGTTTTCACAATAAACACATTTAGGGACAAATAAAAAACACATGTTCATTTTTTTATTTAATACGCACTGACATCGCTTAGACCACACAATATATACAAAAAACAGAACCAATCCAATGAAAACATAAAACCTAAAGAAACAATAAAGTGAATTATTACAGTAACAGCAAAACCATATATTATATCGATGCAAGTAGAAAAGGTATCATTCAAAATACTTATTAAGTAATATCTCTTTAAATCAGAGGTCCTGTTTCGATAGTTAGATACAGGGATCTTAAGGTTCTGAATAAAATAATCATTTTAATATTTTTTGAAATTCGGCCGGCAGCGGCAGCGACCAAAAGGAGGACATGCTATACTAGGTAAGGGAGGACAGGAGGACAATATATAGAAAAGTAGGACATGGAAGGATAGGATGGTCTTTGGATAGGTATTGTGATAAGGTACGGCAGGGGACGTATGAAATAGTGTCTGCCAGATAGAATGATAGTGTTAGATGCACACATGCGTTCTGTCCCCTCCCTCTTTTTTCCCTAATCCCCCCTTCATTGAGACCCTGACCGCGGATGCAATGGTGGATGTCTGGGATGGGGGGGGGGGCTGGGCGAGGCGGGATACCGGTCTCCACACGGGTGGTTGTAATTACTAATAAATAATGATCGGGGTAGAAACTAACATCCCTACCACTGTTTAATTTAGGCCGACTCTGGTTGGTTTGGGTGATGGAAACAATGACAATTATAATACATAAGCCGAGACGGTGGTAGGGGTACAATGAAAGCATTTGTTCGCGTACATAATCGTAAATTCATCAGTATTTTTATCACACTAACAATCTTAAAATTAGCTTGTTGAAAAAAAATTCGGTTGAGTTGGCTGGACTGAAAAAAGACTCAATAGTCTTTAAAGCAGTCTAGGGAAAGGGTGGGGCTTTCATTGTATGTCATCTGGCAACCCTAGTTTGAGATCGTTTCTGCGTGGATGTGAAACCGGTAAACTGAGTCATTCCTCAGCCGATCCAGACTATACCTAAATGTATCAAATATCATGCATCATGCTATACATTGATATACATAAAGTAGAATACCTATATTATATTTTACATCAATGGGTGGCTAATAAATACAGGATCTAACAGAAATGACTTTCCATAAAATTATATGTAGGTAGTCAAGTATTCTCATATTTTAAGTCGTATATCTCCTTTGTGCGATAAGTCCACTACAGCCGAAAATTGAGATCTATAACATTTAAAAATAATTTTAAAAAGGCCCATTTTTTATGGTTTTTTGAAAATCCTGACTTCAGCTCACCTCCTATTCATCCGGACTTTTGATGCAACCTTCCCTGGACATCACTTAACAACATAAAAAAAGGATCAAAAACATCTGAATTAATTTGACTGGGCTATTTGTTATGTTGGCGGTGTCCTATATGTATAAAATATCTATTTCTGTCAGCGATAAATCCCCTTGAAAAGAGAGTTTGAAAATCATAATTTATTCCATTTGGCGATAAGTCCGTGCTGTAGTTTGTTCCAAGCGCCGATGAGTCCCCCAACAGCCAATCAGCGTCAAGTATATGGAAAACAAGCTGTCAGAAATGAGAATCAAACACCGATTAGTCACAATTAGTGAGTTCCTAAATACGATTAAAGTGTCGATAAGTTTCAAACGACGATAAGTGATTCACTGTTTTTGCAATATCTAATTTAATGTTGTAAAAATCAATAATTTTATTGAAAATAAGTTTATTAAAACAATACACCATCAGGTTATACATCAATTTGCCAGATTTCGTAAAAAGTCTTCAACGCAAATAAGTAATTTGTCAACGTTTTGTCAAAGTGGACTCATCGCATATAGGAACTAAACGACTGTACTGTAAACTGTACTAACAGTACTGTACCTGACATAACTAACTATCACGCCATTTCCCCGAAGGGATAGGCAGAGAGTATAGAACGCCACACCACTCTGTCCTGGCATACTTCTCTTGCTTCCTCCACATTCATATGTCTTCTCATGCGCGCACGTCGATTATTCCGACTTCTCACATGCCATTTTTCAAGCACGTGTTTTACAATATAAAATGAATATGTACATGGGATTTCAGGTATTTAGCAATTTCGTTGGTTAGGGAAAGTAAACTGTATTTTTATTGGCAGAATAGTACCAAATTGGGACACATAACCACAGATAATATAACACACGGGTAAGTACCTTAATATGTTGCAGTTCTAACATAGCGTAGGTTGTAAAAGATACATATCTCTGATAAGATAAGATAAAAATGACTACGTTTTGGATAATCAAGGACAAAATATTACCAAATTGTTTATTGAAGTGGCGCTTCTCAATGAATCTTATATATTATTAATTTCAAATTTATAAAAATAAAACCGCTTTGTTTTTTAACTGCACGAGTTTATTTATTTTTTTACACTAGTTTCGGATAAACAGTCTATCCATCTTCAGGTGCACTTATAAACTAACAAATTACAAATACAATTAGGTACTAATGGAGCTGGGTGGATTCAAAATACGTGGGAGCGGTAGGGGGAGAGGGGGGGGGAGTGGGAATATTGAGAGTAGGGGTGAGGTATTTTGGAATAAGTGATTATTTACCAAAGTTTCATTCTCATAAAATTAATTTATTGCATCAAATTTCAAATAAAAAGAAAAATAATTATTTTTTTTATTTATTTATTTGGTCTTTACTGAATCGATAATTAAACCACATACAAACATTACATAATATTATTACACATTTTACAATTTTAAACCTTAACTACATACAATCTAAATAATTTCCATCGTAAATAATTAAGAGAACAACTTAGAGAGACCTTAGAAATTCCTAAAAATTTTAAATTCAGAAAAAACTTTGACACTTTTTTAGAAATAAAAACGTTATACCGAAAACTTTTAATAATTGAAAAGGGTACTGAATTTCGTTAACCCACGTTTTAAACTACCGGTTAACTTTTAAAATAACACGCTTTTATCCACCATAACAGGTTCACAAAGTTTTTTTTATCTGTCCGTTAATTTTTTTGAATTTTATTGTAACCTCACCACTCACCACCCTATGTCAAATTAGGTAGCAAGGGTTCGTCCTATTAGTTTAGTAAATATAAGGTTTTAGATTCCATTAAAGACTCTTCAGGAAATTGTTTTTTTAATATAATAGTGTTGCTATTTGGGAGTTGGAACATGGGAAATAGCTAAATAATTCATATTTATATCCAAGGACACCTTAAAATAAATTATGGCTCACAAGAAATCCTTAATTTTTGGTATAACTCCTGCATCACACCTGTTCTCCTCTATGGCTGCGAATCGTGGCACCTAACCAGGGCCCAAGATAGCAGACCTCTGAGTGCAGAGAATAGGTGTCTTAGAAGAATTTTAGGTGTGCGGTGGTTTGACTTTGTAAGGAACTCAGAGGACACAACAACCCTTGGTATCTACTGTCACCCGGCGAAGGCGTTTCGGCTGGCTAGGCCATATACTACGTATGCCTCCCGAGAGCCTTAACCATGTTTGCCTATTTTACAAGGCATCAGGTTCTCGGTGTCCTGGTCGTCCACTGTTGACAATTCATCGGCAGTTTGCGTCAGAGCTGCGCGACGTGGACTTGACTTGGGAGGATGCACGGGGAAACTTGGCCTGGAGGCAGTTTGTGGATTCCATATGCTCCGCATAGGAAGCGGATGTGGTATGATGATGATGTATCCTTTTGCTTTGTTGGCTTATGTATTATTAAATATTTAAATGAAAACACTTTGTTTTTAACTACTTTTTTTATTTTATTATTAAAACTCCATACCGTTTTCGAAACAACACTGTCTCTTTGTCATTATCCCCCGGTACAAGAATGAATTTACAAGAAAAAAAGGAGTTAAAAACAAAGTGTTTTCATTTAAAATAGTTTATAATGAATAACTACAAAGTGAGTGCTTCCAATATAAATTTCATACTATATTTTTAATTAGAAATCAGCGATAAATTGTCAATAATGTTTTCTAATTATTTATCTTTTACATTTTAACATTATCCCCCGAAGTGCAATGAGGGAATCCGCTGTTTTCTAAAGAAATTTTTTTCTATAAACTTAACTAGTATTTAACTATTTAATATTATTTTTTATAAGTTATTGATGAAGATACGATTTTTTTAAAGTTGCACATTTCAAATACCGCGCTAAACCACTATGTACTAACTGCGTCATTTTTGCAGGAGTGACGTCATAAAACGGGTTGTTTAAGGCCATGGTATTTCTCCAGCCAGTAACAAAACTGTCAAAATTCTATGCAAACTGACGCGGGAAGCACAGATAAAATATACCGTCGACTCAACTGTCATATACTGTTAACAGCTGTTCTAGGGAGACTGAATGGCGGCCATCTTTTTTGCAATAGAAGCTTGTATGTAGATTGTATTCCTATTATTAAAATGTCATGGAACGCGGCTACGGGGGTTTAAAAACGGAAACCGGAAACACTACACTTAGATACAAGGAGTGACGTCATTGTTTAAGATTTTGAAATGATTGCTATTTTCATAATTTTTTATTAATTTTTGCGTGCGTTTTTGGGAATTAATTTCATCCCACTTCAAATTTTTTAAATATTCGCGTCTACACGAAAGCATTTTTATAATTCAATTCCGGGTAGCAGTGGATTTCCTCATTAATGCAACCTACTCCATACAAAAATATTTATATTGACTGGTCTATATTTTCACATTCAATGGAGGTAATTGTTTTGTTGTTGGTGGGTATTGGGTATACCTACCTGCTTCTTGTGTTCATCGGTTCATCCTTCATCCTCTGTTCAAAAAAAAATGATCCTGATTTTGGTAAATTTTTCTCGACTGCGTTTATCAACATTAAACTTTCTGAATAGGTGATTTTTTTAAATCGAGGGGAACGATACGTTTGTGTGTTTAGCTTTTTTGAATCAGTTTCGTCACGGCTCATAACGTCAAAATTCTTATATTCAAACACGATAAAAAGAAAGCCGAATGTTAAATGTCTCTTAAAAATAATAAAATAAATAAGAACAATTTGACATCTCAACAGAGACGAGAAACTTGGAAGGGAATATGGATATCTAGGCGTTTAACAGGGCTTATGACCTGTCATTGGCTGGGTTAAGTGGCCACTTAGTGTTTGGACACACTCAAAATGTTGTTAAATAAAATAAATAAGTAAAAAAAAATAACTAAGTTTAAATGAAAGTGTGCCTGGATGTAAAAGCCGCGGAAGGCCGAGAAAGACATGGCACGACCAAGTACGTCAAGTACTTGAAAGTGGTCATGTGAAAAGTCGGAATAATAGGCGTATGTGCATGAGAAGATGTATTAATGTAGAGGAAGCAAAGGAAGTCTGTCAGGACAGAGTGGTATGGCGTTCTATCCTCTCTGTTAGTTAGTTAATAAGTTATTTAAAAAATTAGAAAAAAAAAATTAAAATTAATTGACGCTTGAATTATATTATTAGTGGGAAGAATTCAGTACCTACTTAGCATTTTTTGCAATTTTCTGCTCAACAACACTTTACAGTGGAACAAAATACTTTTTTTTTTAAATATCTCAATTTTATGCACTCTGTCTGCTTTGAACTCGAGCTTGAAGCACCTCAAATGTAAATCAACGGTGGAAAGGAAAAAGTGACTAAGCGACATAACACGTGCAAAGGAAAAGAATACCAAGTGACAAGATATTACTATGTCGTTTGGTATCATTTTCCCTTGCACACATTATGTCGCTTAGTATTTTTTTTCCTTCCCGAGTCAGACACAAATTCTTTGCTTTGTTTTAACTTGGTAGGTACCTACCTAACCCTAATTTGTAATTCTCTAGAATACTGGAAATACAACTTTTTGTACCCCTAGTCTACTTAGGATCGAAGAAGGTTCTCAGTCAGACGGGAATTTGGAAATACAAACGGGTGGTTGTTCAATAATCTAACCTCAATATCTAATTTCTTAAAAAACACAGAAAAATATCATGATTTGATAAATTAATCTGAGTAGGATAAAAATTGCTGATTCCAGGACATGACCTTGATGTAAGTTAAGTACATATATTATGTACTTTTACAAGCTAATCTCTGTTGCTCAATCACAGATAACTATCGACGTAGTTAAAACCGTGCTAACCACGTGCTAGCCCTAACGATTTGATCGATCACAGTGACATTCGTTCGATACCGTGGTATCGATAGCCGAGCATAGCCGATCTGAGCCGAGCGGGGCCGATGCACGCGATATCGCGGCCTTACGTCAAACGTTAAATCAACGCGCTTGTCGGATTTTTGAAGTTATACTTCTTTGCGCCCGTTAGACACTTTGGGGTGGGATGTTGGTCGAGAAACCGCGTCACGCTGATTTTTAAGAGAAAATGGCGCTTAAGAGAAAATGTCGCCACAGTCACTGATGCTTGTATTGGTCTGACTTTGACAGTTGTCATTTTCTTTGTTTATTTACTTCTTACGCGTCATTTTAGCGAATTATCTTTTTAGAAAATACGCTATTGCAATGGCTTCGGTTTTTCTCCATGACTTAAAGATGAAGATGAAGAATGATTATAGAAGAAATAACTGATAATGATAATATAGGTGTATAATATAATAATGAAGTCACGTATAATATATTGAATATAAATATATTGAATAATATTGAAAAATGTCTTATATTTCATTTATATATCCTGTCTGTTTGTGTGCGTGAGTGGGTGTATGAGAATGGCCAAAGAAGTATAACTTCCACCGTGTGGTCCGACGCACACCGATTTTTTTTATTATGTCGACTGCTTTTCTCAATATTTGGCTTGCCGAAAACCGGCTAAATTATAATAAAGATTGAATGAATATGAACGTGCGAACAATGATATTATCATTGCGTGCGAATAAGATATATCTCGGGAAATGGCTCGCGACTAGTATGCGCTCGTTTAATAATCCCGATCGATAACTTTTAACGCGTGTTCCATTGTGATCGCGAAAACGTTAAACATCCATGGGTAAGAAATCGTTATCACGTCGCTTATTACCGAGTCGCTAGTGATCTGTGATCGAGCATGGACGCCTATTTATGTATTTTTACATAGGAAATATGTAAAAACCAGAGACATTTTAAGTTATCACTAGACAAGCTATTTCAAAGAGTGTCAACATGTTATGTTCTATTTGTATTTTGCAGTGAAACAAAGACAAATATATCTGTCTTCCACTGTCTAATACATTTTGATAATTCTGTTTCTCTCTAACAAGTTGAGATGGCGACAAAATTGTATTAATCTTCCTAGGACTACGACATGACAAGGAATGGAAGAAAGTAGATTTATGTAAATGTAAAATAAACACCATTGGTGAAAAAATTGAAAAGAGATAGATACACGTTTCTTCGTTTCTTGGACAGAAATGCAACGATCAAATAAGCTATAACGTGGTATTTTCAGTTCATTTTCAACAAATTAGGACTTAGTACAGTATAGTATTCATGGTGCGAACTGTCTGTGAGTGATTTTTTGTTGTTGTTCTTCTCGTAACCTTTGCCGTCAATCTTCCATATCCGAGCAATTTATTCCCGCGCGCTTTCTAAAGGATGGGCTTAATTCAGTTCCTCGCTCCGCATATGTTTCCCTGGGACCAGTTTCTAGAACAACGGTCCTTATTGGGACCGCCAGTCAGGGGATAGCGCGTGGTCCTACCAGTGGCAGAGAAATATATTTTATATTTTATTAATATATATATTACGTCCCCCCCTCAATGGTTATGCATGACTTTTCAACATTGTACAACGTACAACGTCATGAAATCCATATCAGCAGCTCAATCACAGATAACTATCGACGTAGTTAAAAACGCGCTAACCACGTGATAACGCTAACGATTTGACCGATCACAATAAACATTCGTTCATAACACGTTCGCCGAGCCGATCATTGCCGAAGCAACGCTCGGGAATGCTCGGCACGCGATATCGCGGCCAGACGTCAAACGTCAAATCATCGCGCATGTCGGATTGTTTATTATGTCGACTGCTTTTCTCAATATTTGGCTTGCTGAACGCCGGCTAAATGCAATACGGCACTCGAGAAAGATTAAATGAAGATATGTGTGAAGAATATATATCTCGGGAAAGGGCTCGCGACTTGATGCGCTCGTGTAATAATCCCGATCGATAACTTTTAACGCGTGTTCCATTGTGATCGCGAAAACGTTAAACATCCATGGGTAAGAAATCGTTATCATGTCGCTTATTACCGAGTCGATAGTGATCTGTGATCGAGCAACTGGACGCCTATTTATGTATTTTACATAGGAAAGATGTAAAAACCAGAGACATTTTAAGTTATCACTAGACAAGCTATTTCAAAGAGTGTCAACATGTTATGTTCCATTTGTATTTTGCAGTGAAACAAAGACAAATATATCTGTCTTCCACTGTCTAATACATTTTAATCATTCTGTTTCTCTCTAACAAGTTGAGATGGCGACAAAATTGTATTAATCTTCCTAGGACTACGACATGACAAGGAATGGAAGAAAGTAGATTTATGTAAATGTAAAATAAACACCATTGGTGAAAAAATTGAAAAGAGATAGATACACGTTTCTTCGTTTCTTGGACAGAAATGCAACGATCAAATAAGCTATAACGTGGTATTTTCAGTTCATTTTCAACAAATTAGGACTTAGTACAGTATAGTATTCATGGTGCGAACTGTCTGTGAGTGATTTTTTGTTGTTGTTCTTCTCGTAACCTTTGCCGTCAATCTTCCATATCCGAGCAATTTATTCCCGCGCTTTCTAAAGGATGGGCTTAATTCAGTTCCTCGCTCCGCATATGTTTCCCTGGGACCAGTTTCTAGAACAACGGTCCTTATTGGGACCGCCAGTCAGGGGATAGCGCGTGGTCCTACCAGTGGCAGAGAAATATATTTTATATTTTATTAATATATATATTACGTCCCCTCAATGGTTATGCATGACTTTTCAACATTGTACAACGTACAACGTCATGAAATCCATATCAGCAGCTCAATCACAGATAACTATCGACGTAGTTAAAAACGCGCTAACCACGTGATAACGCTAACGATTTGACCGATCACAATAAACATTCGTTCATAACACGTTCGCCGAGCCGATCATTGCCGAAGCAACGCTCGGGAATGCTCGGCACGCGATATCGCGGCCAGACGTCAAACGTCAAATCATCGCGCATGTCGGATTGTTTATTATGTCGACTGCTTTTCTCAATATTTGGCTTGCTGAACGCCGGCTAAATGCAATACGGCACTCGAGAAAGATTAAATGAAGATATGTGTGAAGAATATATATCTCGGGAAGGGCTCGCGACTTGATGCGCTCGTGTAATAATCCCGATCGATAACTTTTAACGCGTGTTCCATTGTGATCGCGAAAACGTTAAACATCCATGGGTAAGAAATCGTTATCACGTCGCTTATTACCGAGTCGATAGTGATCTGTGATCGAGCAACAGGTAAAGTTAGAAACACACAAACATCGCTGGTAAATAAAGAACTAACTAATGTACTGTTGATGAATAGTTTTCCCCTTTAAACATTCTCCAAGAACAACAAAATAAGGTTTGTAATTTAACAACTAGCAAGTTAGCGTTTTCACAGATTAAGCAGCTGATTTAAATTCTTGTTATTTACCCAATGGGGTTCTTTCACACATGAATATTCTTAAAAACGTTATAAATATTTAAAGTACATTTTTACAATTCCAACGATATAAAACACAATACTCAAAAATGTAGTTTTTATTAATAAATTTATGTTTGAAAAACACGAAAATACGAATGATTTTTAACGCCCGTTATTGGCTAATGACGTCATACCCGTCCACCGTGAAAGGCGTGAAATTCATTCCGTAGTAAGCGCCTATATTGCTGTGACGTCACACCGCATGCGCGCCAAATGGAGGATTTTGCGAGCCATTTGAAAAAGCGCTATTTCAAACCGCGCTAGAAAATTCGTAAATTTTTTTTAAAAAATCCCTTGATATTGTAATTTTTCAATCAATTTTTTGAAGTAAAAAATCGGAAAGAACCCCATTGTGCCAGATAGTGAGTTGGCAACTTATTAGTGGTTGAATGCAATTCGAATTTTAGTAGAGCGGCTTCTAATAAGATGGCTACGATAGTGGCGGCCGTTCAAGGTCACAAATTTGAATTCTTGCTATGAGCCAATTAGTACACAATCGTGCATAATTTAAACACATTAGTCCTAGTTTCAATTGCTCTCATTATTACTTTTAATTTTGTCATTTTAGAAATGGCTATCACTGGATTTCTTGACCAGTCATAAGGCAAACCGAACCCTTTATTCCATTTGTAAATTCCCAGAATCGTTTTCTTTCCCTCGTGTATTTTATATGGTCAAAAGAATTAGCAGACAATAAATCCTTGTTTGAAAGCTAGCATTTATATCAGTACTAAATCCTTGATTCATTCACCATTGGGTGCGGATTAAGGAATGTATTAGTAGTAGTAATATAACCTTTTGACAAGTAATTGTAAGCCTGTTAATAAAAAAAAATCCAAAAAAAGTAACGCACAACAACAAATATTTCCTTGGATAAACTTGAGTCAATACCATGGGCGTTTAGGCAGAAATCTCTAACATACAATATGTATAAGTTGTTGACATTATACGTTAATAATGTAAATTAATATGATGCGTTTTAATTTGACCTAAATCCTTAGTAAATATGCATTGCTTCCGTCATCAAATTTCGTTGGATTAAAAATTACATTATATCGAATCGTTTAGACGTCTGAATGTTACAGTAATTTATACAAGTACCTACCAACATAAATATTATTTTGTGTTATGGTTCAATAAACCTTTAAAAATGTAAAGTCAGGCTTGCCACGTGGCCATATTTTTTATGAACGGTTTAATTTCTTTTCCGTCGCATTAATCATAAAATTCCAATGAGCCATGAAATCGAAGTAATCGTTAGAAGGAATAACACACTTTGTTTTTAAAAATTCCTAAATTGTTATCTTCATTACTAGTTTATTCGTCAACCAGTTTCTGAGATCCACGTCTTTTTTAGTACTTTAGATTCCTGATAGTTACTGCTACTGCTTTCCAATGGTGCATAGGGCACTGCATTGGTACACCAAGTGCAATATATCTTGATTATTTTATTACTTGAAGGGTAGGATGATCAATCTTACGCTTCAGTACCAGCCCAAGCTGAAATGAAATATTATTACGGACGGCCTCCGACAGGCTAAGACAGCGGACTCACGATACGGAGGTTCCGGGTTCGATTTCCGGTGAGAACACAAAAATAAGTGTTTCTAAAATTT
>JAGVSP010003034.1:37500-52539 GCA_022494985.1 Micrasema minimum | reverse complement strand
CCGGGATTTTCTTGTATGTGTGTATTCGACATTATACATTACGTTAAAGTAAAAAAAGATGAATTATTTTATCCCCTGAAACAAACAAACCTATTGTAATATTAATTTAAATTTCAATAAATATAATAGAGCCAGCTATTATTTTGAAATGTGTAGTAAACCAATAAAAATTTTAATAAGACAGTTTTTTTTACTATTTTTTCCACAATTTTTTTTTTATGACAGTTGTCCATTGTTTGATATAATGTAGGGAAACTTTAAAAGTATTATTTTCGAAGCATATGCTTCACCTAGGCCCAAAATATGAATAAACAGCATTACTCCGCAGCCTAGATAATCCACATTTGTTTCCAGAGTTTCTCTATCTCTGTTGGGAGATGTCAATAATATTTACAAATAAAACTGTTTTAAAAAAATCACGATAAATCTATACCATATCGTATAGAAAATTAAAAGTTTTCATTACGCCTCAGAAAAGTCGTACCTAGGTAAGATACATAAGTAAGTGTTAATATGTTTAAGTATGTCTTAAACATTTTATACTTATTGTTCTGTTTAACCCAGATGTGAATACTTCTCTGACCACTATTATTATGCTGAGAGCTCTTTCCATTGCAATGGTGCATCTTGTACCACTTGGTTCCCCGTTGTGGTGGGGATAATAATCTGCACATAAACTACCCCGTGCACCAGATAACGTACCACTTAGTACAATTTACCTCCCGGGTACGTCAGAATAAGCCTCACGTAAATGGGAAAAAAATTACAGGCTTTCTTGTATATGAGATATAAATCTGATCTATTCTGAAATACTTATGAGTTTTCTTTTCGTAGGATCAGAATAGCTATCGACTTTGGAAAAATCAGGATAGCCATCGACTTTGGAAACAGAAAATTTTATGATTGTTCATAATGATGTATGTAATAAATAAAAATAATGCATAATATAGTACGCTGCCTTAGTACTTGATCAATGAACCATTTCATAAATTTTGCAGGAGACGTTTTATTTTTGTTTTTACTGGTGGATCCTAAATGATTCGCGATTTCGGTAATTTTGATTCGCATACGATATGCATTCATAATATATACGAAACGAAATTACCCAAGTCGTGAATTATTAAGGATCTATATGTAAAAACAAAAATAAAGCGTCTCCTGCAATATTTACGAAATGGTTCATTGAACATTCAAGAACTAGGGCAGCGAGTAGATAAATATGAATACTCACACGTCAGGAACCTATAGAGATTATTTTATTTACGTTAAAAACTATTGAATTTTTTATCATCGTCCCATGTACGTACCTTACTAAGCCACCTATGTAGAAGGTGTACTTTCCACATAGTGCTTTCAAACGACTACGTCTTGTAGTTCTGATGTAAGCCGCTTCCGACCGTCGATTATTCCGACTTCTTACATGCCCACTTTCAAGCACTTGTATTACTTGATCATGCCATGTCTTACTCGGCCTTCTTCGATTTCTACATCCAGGCACAGTCGCATCATATATTTTTTTAGCCGTTCATTCATCATCCATTCGCTCTACATGACCGAACCATCGTAAAAAACCTTTCTTAATTTTGTCGATGCCTACATAGTATAGATGTTTTAATTTCTCTTCCATTTAACAGGAATATTTTAAATTAAACAAAGTATAAATTTTAGACAATTATCAAAACGTAGATAATATTTTCATTGGGCTTATTATGGTCGGTTTTATTAACATCCGTTAGTAACGCCTGGTGTACTAATCCATATTACCAAATATTACCGATTAGTATATCAAACGTTACGAACAGATGTATATAAAACCGGGAGTGTTTTATAGGTAAGCAAAGCCTGAAATTATTCTGAACACGTATTCGTTTAACAGCTCTCCGTTGATATTTTAGTCGGTGTTTTTTTCAGTACTGGTCTTCAGTTCATAATGCAGATATTTCGTGCCGGCGTCCTGTTTGTGTGACGTCGGAATAAGCAATATGGCGGTTCGGAGCCATAATATACTACTTCGGAATTTCTTGTTCAATGTGAAGGTTTTAACTTAACACTACAAATTTAATACAATCAGTATTCTGTGGTTTCTATGACTATGACTATGGTTTAATGACTTTACTGCGAATGATTTTTCAAGAGAGATGAGAAACGATTTTGAATATGAGAATACAAAGTGTTCTATTAGATTTTTTCTGTTTAAAATATAAACATTATAGCATGTTCATACAAACATTCCTATTTAGTATTCTTGAACTTCATTCTCACTCCGCATATCGTTTATTTCATCATTTGCGTTGCAGTTGCGTCATTGTTCTACCAGAGGAGCGAAATATTAGGTAAATTTTGAATACGATAGTGTAATATTTGTTCTGTTCTACAGCAGTATGCAACAGCAACAAGGCTCATATCTTGATACATTTTAACAGAGAAATCTTAAATATACTAAACATACTATCCCTTCTCAAGGGAGTTTATTCTCGAGAGCAAACCTACCAAAAACACTGCGATATCTTAGCAAACAGCTTAGAAATCTGATGTTATCATTAACGTATTCCTTTATAAGATTAACAAGAAGTTTTCCAGTAGTAATAATAATAACTGCCATTTATAGTAAGTTCGATTTTTGATCAAGACTTGAACAGTATCGGAAGTATAGGTATTTAAATCATTCTAATAATAAATTTAATTTAATCAATCCCTCTCAAAACTTCGTTATCAATGGTCTCTTGATTTGTAACCAGGTTTTTTTTTTATTCCTATTTCGTTAATCTCATTTCTGGACTCCAGAAGTGTTTGAGTTAGAGGTGGATGGACACGAATCCTGGCGGTATGTTTCCCTCTACTGGTTTCGCTCTCTCAGGAGCTAAAAATAAAGATGAAGATAAATCAATGTTTGTTTCGCAAAAATTTCAAAGTTATGTGAGCTCAATGCTGTGTCTAAAATATTGCAAGGCGTAAGAAAACTGTCTGATTCGTACATTTTATATTAATATTACTAGAAGAATTCAAAAGAGAGATGAAAACGTGTCTCAGACGCAGGAAAATGGAGCAGCCAGGAATTTACAGCAACTGACCTATATTTATGTTATAATAATATTTTTATTTCTGTTATTTTATAACTGATAACTGTGCATATCGTAATCCTTCATACCAAATCTAGTTTTTTTCTCTTCTTCTTCTTTCGTAACGTTCGCTCCTATGTGGAACTTATGGTCATCGCTAGATCAGTATACCCAATCGACAGCCAACCTCTTGCCTCCTCGGGAGTTTTGCCAAGTACATCCGAATGATTGTCATCGATGATCTGCCTGGGCGATGGGATCCCGCAGGTGCAGTCTAGTGTTAAACGTAAACAATTAAAATAAATAAACATTAATCGTTTCAAATTTTAAAATTCAAATCACATATTATCAAGATTTCTGGAAATAAAATATATCAACAAAATAGTCATAATGCATAAACTTTTCTTTTATTATCCAGGATGTCCCAATTCGAGTAATTCCAAGGAAAGGGTCTAGCACAGGTGCTGGTGGTTGGATGCAACTAGTTAAAACTTTGAATGGCTGAGAAACACTTTAACAAAGTTAACCTGAAATGTAGCCTTACCTTACTAGGTATTGGTTGGAATCGGTAGCCTCGTTTTACTTGTATTTAAATGGATTTTCATCCTTTTGGTATTAACTTAAATGTTTTTTACGCATAACTCATTAACTCGAATAAGATAAAATATCAAATATTTATTTTAACTTATCTGAAAGCTTGCTAACTTAAGTTTACTTAAGCGCACTTTATACGGAACTGAAAATTGTACAGTTTCTTGTGCAGTTTGCAAACTGTCCCGTATAAAGCGAAAACTGTATGGTCGGCGCAGCGCGACGGCGCGGAGAATACTTGGTACTAATTTACATGCACAATACATGACTATATTTATTTGCACTAGTGAGAGCTGATCAGTTCTAACGACTCAAGAAAAAAACATTTTTATTTTTTCTATAGTACGGAAAACGATACATATTTTTCGACTTCGCCTAGCAGCCGTATAGGGTTGAATCGGGAAATACTTAGTACTAATTTACACGCATAATACATCTCTTTATTTATTTGCATTAAAGAGTTCAGTTCTAACGACTCACGAAAAAAACTATTTTTATTTTTTTCTAGTACGGGAAACGATACCTACATTTTTTTAGACGTCGTCTCTTGGCAGCCGTATAGGGTCGCATCGGGGAATAATTGGTTCTGATTTTTATGCATAATATGTACCTAACTCTATTTATTTGCACTAGTTAGAGCTGATTAGTTTGAACGACTCAGGAAAAAAACCATTTTTATTTTTCTACAGTACGGAAAACGATACATTTTTTTTGACGTCGGCGACGGCGACGTCTGGCTGACCTAACTATTAATCTTTTTTATGTTAGCTTGTAAGTAGAAATTGATATAATAAATACTTTTAACGCAAATAATAAATAAAATATTCATATTTTTGGCTATTCTAACATTTTTTTGTGTGCGGACATGCAATAATAACTGACGATCGCGCTGATAAAAATATTCACATTTAGGGCCAGTTTTATAAACATCCGTTTGTAACGTTTGATATACTGATCGCTTAAAATTAAGTACAAAATGTATGGAATGGTGCCTGATTTAGTAAATCAAATTCTACTAACGGATGTTTATAAAACTGGCCCTTAGCGGGTGTTTTTCTGACTTTTTCTTTTCTTGTTCAGAAAACTGTACAGTTTCGGTCCCGTTTAAAGTGTTAATTAGATTCTTCTTACTAAGGAACTTGTTTTTTTTAATTGAAACCTTGTGAAGTTAATTTAAGTTTGTAACTACCTAACTCCTAAGTAAATAAAGACCGAACCTCTAAGCAATTTCTTCATGCATTAGCCTAGTTTAGTTCATTTTCCACTAAGCTGTTAACGTAATGCTTCTCGCTCTAAAAGCTACAAAGAGCTTTCTTAGAGGGTAAGTACATATATTAAAGTTATTTCGATATAAAATAATAGCAAGCACATAAATAAAGTCCATACTTGATCAAATAAAGCATTTTCTATAATTTTTCCAATATTTCTATTTATTTATTTGGACTTGTACATAGTGTTTTTAAATATATATATATATATATATATATTATATTATACCCGTGCCGAGTATATATTATGTATATAAGTATATATATAAGTATATATTATGTATTATTGATATCTCAACAGAGACAGAGAAGCTCTGGAAACGAATGTGGGTTATCTAGGCGTTTACAGGGCTTATGACCTGTCATTGGCTGGGTTAAGTGGCCACTTGACGTAATTACAACATTCCCCATTCCGCCTGTCATCTGACATCTGACAACCATGTATGACAAATTTTTGAAACTTGTATATATCTTAGATGTAAAGAACAATCCGCTTGCGAGTTGTTATTTCGACAGATTTCGAATATTATTAATATTCTTTCTCTATACTGACATCTATTGAGAATATTGTTAAAGTATTTTTTTGGGCGATCTACATTATTGGTGTAAGTAAGGTTCGAATCTGAACTTTATTACCTACTAGCAGACGTCTGAAGATGTCTCTTCAATTTATTTTTTACTTTTTTATTTTAACCAGTAAATATTTTTGAACAAACATTTTGAATGAATACAAATACTTGTAGACAAATTACTGGATTATACCCATGCTGGGCTGATATCAGATATTATTGATATCTCAACAGAGACAGAGAAGCTCTGGAAACGAATGTGGGTTATCTATATTGTTAACAATATTCTCAATAGATGTCAGTATAGAGAAAGAATATTAATAATATTCGAAATCCTTAACCCAGCCAATGACAGGTCATAAGCCCTGTAAACGCCTAGATATCTATATTCCCTTCCAAGTTTCTCGTCTCTGTTGAGATGTCAAATTGTAATTATTAGCCCGTAATGGGTGAAATCCAGTTTTTGTCTACAAGTATTTGGACACACTCAAAATGTTGTTTATAAAAATAAGCTGGTAAAAGTTATAAGCATAACAAATTGAAGATTCATCTTCAGGCGTTTCCTAGTAGGTGATGTAATTCGGTAAGAATCTCACTTGCAATCATAAAGGTTTCTGCTAAAATGCTTAGCAATTTTCTCAATGGATGACAGAGAGTTCACATGTAAAGCGTCGCGCCATTTTACTGTATATTGGCAGATATGGATATCAAATACAAGGGAATGTTGTAATACATCAAGTGGCCACTTAACCAAGCCAATGACAGGTCATAAGCCCTGTAAACGCCTAGATATCCATATTCCCTTCCAAGTTTCTCGTCTCTGTTGAGATGTCAAATTGTAAAAAAAAATCCACTTAAAAAATATGCACCTTTGCAAATCATCCAAGATGTGTTTTTTAATTTAAAAAATAATCTTAAGTTGTTGGTATTTTTACAATATCTCTTCCAAAACCAAGGGATATTGGTTAAGATATGTAAATAAAATGTTAACCATCTAGATGTATGAAAATAGTTCATGCGTTAGTGTTGTTGATACACCCTACTAAAAAATCTGAAAAAAAATTATTATTATATTATTGAATCGAGATATTTTTTTCACTACATTTCATTATATTATTTTTAACAAACTAGACGTTTTCGTATTGTTTTACAATTATGTACTTAAATTTTTATGGAAATCAATATTTATTTTCTACTGAAACAAACTCGTTTGCGTATTTCTAGATATTTTTTTCCTATATTATGACCTAATTCAGTATAACATACACCTATAACAACGGCCTATATTGTATTTATTTTTCTATAATGCTTTTACCCTCCATGCAGTTATAATGTCAACCACAACGCGTAATTCCCATGATTGCAATGCACTATAAATCAACCCGATACGATAGTGATAAACTCGTTGCAGATTATAACTGATACAAGCTATAGGGCAGATTGGATGTGTTTTTTAGAGATACTACTTTTTATTAACAATGAATATTGCTCAAAGCCTTTAATCTGATGCAGAGGATAGAAATGTACAGTTTTTATGAAATGTATTAATAACTGCTAACAACACAACAGGCAGATTTTCGGAGAATCACAAAAAGAACATTTTCTGAAAAACTGATTTTATTAAACAAACTTTGGCGTTTAACTTAAACGGATGTTCATTCATCTCATTGTATCGCTATTTAAAAGGCAAGTTATTATGACGAATATAAAAGAAACAAAACAACGAATTTTAAAACGGAATTTAAAAATGGCTTCTGTCTTTATTTTTTCTGTTCATAATGACTTATTTAATTTACACTATTATATAAGACAAAAAGAAAAGTAAGGAAAGAAAAGGAGTGCCTAACAAGACACAGGTTCTCGACACTTTCATATTATTAAAGTACTGGAACGTTAGCTTATGTTGAAAATGTAATGTAACGCCCGTATAAGTCTGGATATAATACTAGGGTTATCAAAAAAGTAAGGTCTTTTATTTTTTTTGTTAATGAACGACCGTTTATTTTTATAAAAGTTATTTCGTTTTATAGGCTGAAGATTTTTTTTCTACGTAATTATAATTTGTACATATTTTTGTAGACGCTGTGGTAGTTTTACAACGCCCATGTCATACCACTTTGCCGCCATGTCCTTCAGAAACCGTTGAGCGCATACACGGTACCTTTATCATCGTACGCGGTGCGGTACCCATCTTGGACACGCCTTCCGATATTGCAAAATTTCCGTTAAAATCCTGTAGTTTGGAATCCTGGCGATGATTTTCAACCGGGCGTTTTGCGTTCAAAAATCGAATAACTACGCAAACTTCACACTTGGCGGTAGCGTTCAAGGACATGGGATTGTAAAACTGCTACTGCGTTTACAAAAATGCATTAACCTAAATGACGATTTTGTAGGGGAAATAAATCTTCTTCCATTAAAATGATGTATTTAGTTTTTTTTTTTCTAAATATAAAGAGAAATCTATGCAATCTTATGAAATTTGCACATATTTCAATTTGTAAGTACAATGTTCAATAAATCCGAAGCGGCTTGTGCTTGAAAATAGGAATCGAGTCGTGTCGAAGTGGGGATTCGAACCGACGATCTCTGGACTCAGAGACCGCAACGCTACCCACTGGGCCACCACCCGTTTTGATAATATACTGTTTCTCCATATAAAACAAATAGGAGACCTTTTTTCGGGATCATCCTTAAATTCCAAAATTTTGTAAATTTTTGTGTATATTAAATTACCTTTCCAGGTACGTATTTTAGTTTTTTTTTGCTAGGAATAGTAACAAAAAGTGTTAACCCGTAAAATGCTATGTTCTCTCAACTTTAGTTTATCGAAATATAAATTTCTCAAGATAATTTTATTTTTCTCTTTATAGGAATTTCACCGTATATCTTTTTATACACAGCAGAGTTTTATTTTATATCGCATACAATGCTGAGATTTTCAGATAGGAGGATAATGTTTATTTTTCGAGCCTAAAGCATTAAGATACAATTGAAAACATTGCGATGATTGCCGGAATATTTTATGAACCTTTTCACAAGAATAATACTATCGTTATCGTAAAAGTCCTAACAACAAAAAATATTCGAAAAAGTAAAATTTGCCTACCTTAACTACCTACGTGATCATAATTTAACTCGTTTTTTTAATGTAACATGTTAGTTATTTATTTATTTATATTTTAATGGTATACACACAGTGCTATGTTTGGTACAATGAACTAAGAATTTTCAATTTGAGGTAACATATACAACATAACACCAATTACGTGGACAACACAATATACAAGACAAATTTTCGAAGACGTGAAGTGAGCAAACAGTGGTTATGTTATGTCATGTTTATTTATGTGTGTTGTTGTATGTGTGTGGACTGTGGTGTATGTGTTGGGAAATCTGAATATTTTAACGCAGAAGACGATAAGTAAAGAGAAAGAGGATACCGCCGTCCTGGCAGACCGTCGATGACCGTCCTACGTATGTATTCGGCGGAGCTAATGGATGCGGGCCTGACGTGGGAGAAGGCGAGAGAGCTAGCTGGTGACAGGGTCTGCTGGAGGGATCTAGTGATAGATCTAGTGATATAGTAATCTACTTAGTACTAAGTACTCAGTAATAAGTACTCAGTACTCAGTAGGTACTGTCACAAAAATAATAATTACAAAGTCACAGAATGTACGAGTATTTCCCTCTTTTGAATTAACGTACTGGTTCTTTTAAATATTCAAATTTCGTTTTTGATCATTACACGTGTCCTTCGATGCCATATAGAAGCTGTAATTACATAGGTATTTTAAAAAAAAACTCACGAGGTTTAGATAAAAATTAACTCTTGAAACATCGAAGCTTAGGTGTTTAATACAGTTCGTGTTCAAAGTCATCTAAATTTGTATGTCATTACAATATACCTTGTGTTATATGAAACAGCGAAAAATCAATACATTGGTGTCAAAGAAACTTAAAAATTCACGAAAACTGCTTCCAAATGCAAAGTAATGGAGACTTTCTTTCTAACTTTTTAACGACATTTCATACCGAGTTCTGTGTACTCTTACCAAACTATTCCACTCCAAATTTATCTCGGGAATGTTTATTTGTACGTTAAATTTCTGCTCCAAAACTCATTATAATGTCAATAGGAATTTAGAACTGAATTTATAGACGGAGATTGCATGGGTAATATGTGAATATCGTATAGAAAATAAATATACTTTGATAAAATATACGAACATATTGCAGAGAAATAAATCATTGGGAATTCAGTGAGTAAACGAATATATTTTGTAGAAAATACATTTTTAAAATTTATTTTATTGTACGATTTATGAACATATTTATAAGAAACGTTTTTTTTTTATTTTTTTTTTTTTCTTAAAAAATCTTATAAAACATACATGTACTATATTCCCAGGAGTGATAAAAAACTCATTTTGGGACCGGTATTATTCACATTTTTTAATTACATATTGCACAATCAAAAAGACGAATAAGAAAAACGATTCAAAATGAACACATTCAATCTTAATCCTAAACATCATATCTATCATTGAAAAACATATTTAAATACAGATCTTTAAGGGCTCTTCTATGTATTGCTTTATTTATTTTTATTTAATGGGGTAGATTATTATATTGGGATCGAGAAATGTTCATTAGGGATTTTTTATCGAATTTTGTGGATCGAAATTTTGGAATGTGGAGGTTTTTTGAATTACGTGTATTGTGACCCATGAAGCTCAGAGTTAAAATTGTGTTTCGTTTACGGTTTCTTTTAATTTCATCGAAATACGATGTAAGACTAACTCCAAATCAGTGCATGTTTTAGGAGTTAAAATTTTATGGATTTTTAATTTTTTTTTACATTTTCTGCCATACACAAAAAAAACCTATATTGTTAATTACGCTGTATTCTGACAAACTTGTTTTATTTTTATTTGCATTTCATGTATACAGATCACAGTGTAGTTTTATATACATGTATTTTTAATCCCAAAAGCCTTAACCATGCTTGCCTATTTTACAAGGCATCAGGTTCTCGGCGTCCTGGTCGTCCACTGTTGAAAATTCGTCAGTAGTTTGCGTCCATATGCTCCACATAGGGAGCAGATATGGGGTATGATGATGATTTTTAATAGCAGTGTTTATTCATAAATACGCATTGAATTATTTTATAATGAGAATATTCATAAAATATTACGTCTTAATAGATTTCATGTTTCATTGTTTCAAATGGTTGTACAATAAAATGTTGTATCGTCTTGATGGTACTGGAGGTGGTCCCTTCCGAAGAAGAAGAAGAAGAGTTTTATAGTAAAAATTATATAGATACAGTAGGCGGCAATCTTGAGTCTTGGGCGAAGAGCGGTGAGGATATACTTGTCTTGATGTTTTTACTCAACTGAAAAGTCCATGAAGGGTTCTCCTTATATAGGGAACGCCGATGACGACACAAAAATTCAATCATGTGAACCTTTGTTCATTCCTTTGTCTATGACGTTTCATTATTTACATTAAACTAAATAACTCAATCTAAAAAATATCATATATCCTTCACGATACTCTTTTCCCAAGTCTTTATGTTGTAATATTATTTCTAGATTAAAATTAAATCATTCTATAAAATATTAATTAAAAAATTAAAGGAAACAAAACATTTTTCATTCCAAAATTAAAAATATCATTATAAGGTTAAGATAAACAACAATATATCTGTTATCCAATTGATAAGGCATTATTCGTTCACTCAACTAGGCCAAATTGTTCTGTATTATTTCTATAAAGGAATAAGGAATACCTGTAATAATAAAGTTATAAGGAATACCTATAATAATAATTCAATAAACTAAAACTTTACTTAAATGCCAATAATTTTTTCTTTAAAAATTGAGGCATCGGAACAGACAAATGTAATTATGTTTTCCTATAGCAAACCATTCACTTTCAGAAAATTAATCTACGAATATATGTAATATGCGCGCTATAATAGCGTGATATGAAAATTCTGTAGCTGAGAACAATGTAATGAACTATTAACTGCCCCCTTCGCCATTAACTTTTCACTTTAGGTATTATTTAAAAATACCCCAAAGTATACGTAATATCTCGTTTAGCACCAGCAGACTCCTTAGGGATTACGATAAAAGCTTTGAGTAAGTGTAAAATGTGAAAACTCTGACCCACATAACCATTACCCCGCATATAGAACTAACTACGCTGTACATATGTTGGATGGCACTTTACCATCATAATACAGAATCCTACTGAAAAGCTGACCAGCACTACGTTACTTAACTGGAATCCTAAAATGTGTCGGAATCGAGAGATATTTTTTTTACCTACGCCTCCTCCTTCCATTAGATTAACTTACTAACTAACTAACCATCATGCCATTTCTCCGAAGGGGTAAGGCAGAGAGGATAGAACGCCACACCACTCTGTCCTGGCACACTTCTCTTGCTTCCTCCACATTCATACATCTTCTCATGCACTACATTAGATTTATACCTATAATTTTAAGTCTAAACCAACTATTTAATTATTGACTTAAAAAAATCAACGGAAGTCTACCACCCTTCGAAACTAACTAATGGATCATATGTTTGATATTTATAAATATCCACTATTTTTTTTTCTTTCTTTATTTTTTTTTCTTTTTCTTTTTTCAATGCAGTTAAAATAGGATCTCTCAGGCGAAGAGGTAAGACTATGTATGATAGGTGTACAAATGTCGAAATTAGAGCAGAGTGCAAGGCTGAGATAAGCATTATCGATAAAATTAAGAAAGGTCTTTTACGATGGTTCGGTCATGTAGGAATGGATGATGAAAGAACGGCTAAAAAATATATGATGCGACTGTGCCTGGATGTAGAAATCGAGGAAGGCCGAGAAAGACATGGCATGATCAAGTAAAACAAGTGCTTGAATGTGGGCATGTAAGAAGTCGGAATAATCGACGTGCGTGCATGAGAAGATGTATGAATGTGGAGGAAGCAAGAGAAGTGCGCCAGGGTCGGAGTCGTGTGGCGTTCTATCCTCTCTGCCTACCCCTTTGGGGAAATGGCGTGATGGTTAGTTAGTTAGTTAGTTAAATATCCATGTAGGTATCAACTACACTGTTGCCAAAAACGTTTTTGATGATAATTTACAAGAATTAGGTACGCTAACGCAAATATTAAAGGTTTACTGTAAAAAATATTTTCTTTGTCACCTTATCGGGAAAATTGTCCCAATAAGTTTTTATTGGCCGTCATCTTGTTTGCATGTAAAAAGGAATTTTTGGTGTTTGAATTTTGAACTTCTGCCAAACGTATTCCTTCCAGCACTTTAGACAACTTGGCGGGGGTCCAATATACAATCTGTTGCTTCTATGAATGGGTTAGTTTATTACAAGTATTCAGCTGTAAGCGATATCTAAATAATAGACCAACTTAAAGCAATGTTAACACTAGTTGGTACAATAGTTTATGAAATTAACTCACTTGGAGTTAGAAACCATTCATTGTGAATCAAGTTTAATCTTCCCGATAGTTGAGAAATACCAAAATAGACCTGGCATGATCAAGTAGGTACAAGTACTTCAAAATGGACATATCAAAGTCAGAACAATCAGCGTGCGTGCCCGAGAAGGTGTATGAATGTGGAAACATCAAAAGAAGGGTTTCAGGAAAGTGTGGTGGGGAATTAAATCCTGTATACCTCTCATGAAACTGATATGATTAGTTATGATTAGTTAATTAGTTTAGTAAAATCTTTTTAGGTTTATAAATTAAATGCCACCGTCATAAACAATATGATTAATTTTATTGTATGTTTCATATTACTGTTTATTATGCACACTCCAGCATATATTTTTAAAATTTATTGAAAAATATTTTACAGTATTATTTTAAAAAATCAGTTCACTTCTCCATGTCAGTGTACCCCATCTGAGAAATTTAAATTTGATTTAATTTAGTTTGTTTTATCAAATACTCGACTGGAACCGATGGAATTTTAGTATTAACGAACATTCGCTTTAGCCAAAATCAACAGGATAATATAGATAATAGTATTATTCCATTATACGAGATGGAACGTATTCATTTTAAGCTTAACCGGAATTTAATCAACTTCAGTTCAAACGTTCTACAAGGTTTACTTAAACATTTTTACTGTTAGAGAGTAGCTAAAAAAAGCACAAATCATTTAAAGTTATACGATATATTCATGAATAAAAGGAGGTTTGTGATATTTTTTTGTATTATACTAACTTGCAAGAGACAACTTTAATGTGTATGTTGGCTTGAAAAGACTTAGAGAAAAATAACATAAAAAGTAAGCTACAACAGCAAAAGAGAAAAATGCATGAAAAATGCCCCTTTATATAAAACGCCGTAGTTAAGTGAGGACAATGAAAAAGATTATTCATTTCTAGGAAAAAAAGAGCAGATAATAATATTATACCCACGTTTAATAGGTATATGAAAAATGCTTATAAACGGTAACGTTTGCGGTGGTTAATTTTTTTTAAGAGTATCAGAATTATCATTAAATAAACGTTAATTTTACGTTATGTTATTTCACATATGATTTTTCAATGAGCACCTACTCATAACCTTTAAGCATTATTTTTTTCAGAAATTACTATTTTACGCACTAAGTACACACGGTAAATATAATATTTTTTTCACCCAGTTTATTCGATTCCGCATTATTTTTTCTGATACAATATTATACGGGTTGGGTATTGGGATTTAAATGAGAAAGGGGCCATACCAAATCTTTATTTGAAAACTCCCCGAAACTGGCAGAGTTCTGAAAATTTTTTTTAATTTTAAGGGGGGTTTTTAAAAATTTTTGGGTTTAAATAAAAAAAAAAATTTTTTAAAAAAAAAAAAAAAAAAATTTTTTTTTTAAAAAAACCCCCCCAAAAAAAAAAAAAAAGGGGTTTTAAAAATTTAAAAAAAAAAAAAATTTTTTTTTAAAAGGTTTTTAAAAAAAAACCCCCGGGGGGGGGTTTTTTTAAAAAAAATTTTTTTTTTTAAAAAAAAAAAATTTTTTTTAAAAAATTTTTTTTTAAAAAAATTTTAAAAAAAAAAAAAAAATTTTTTTTTTTTTTTTTTAAAAAAATTCCCAAAAAAAATTTTAAAAAAAAAGTTTTTTTTCCCATTTTTTTAAAATTTTTTTTTTTAAAAAAAAATTTTTTAAAAACCAACCCAATTTTTTTTTTTTTTAAAATTTCCTTTTTTGGGGGAAAAATTTTTTGGGTTTTTTTTTTTTTTTTTTTAAATTTGAAATTTTTTTTAAAAAAAAATTTTAAAAAAAAAAAAAACCAAAAAAAAAAAAAATTTTTAAAAAATTTTTTAAAAAAAAAAAAAAAAATTTTTTTTTTTTTTTTTTAAATTTTTTTTTTTTTAAAAAATTTTTTTAAAAAAAATTTTTTTTAAATTTTTTTAAAAAATTTTTTTTAAAAAATTTTTTTTTAAAAAAAGGGGTTTTTTTTTTTTTTTTTTTAATTTTTTTTTTTTTTCCCCCTTTTTTTTTTTCCCCCCCCTTTTTTTAAAAAAAAAAATT
>JAGVSP010003034.1:0-35000 GCA_022494985.1 Micrasema minimum | reverse complement strand
TTCCTCTCTGCCTACCCCTTCGGGGAAATGGCGTGTTGGTTAGTTAGTTAGTTAGTTACTAATTTTGTTGTTCCTGAATAAGGCGATTTTGTTTTATTATTTTAGCTGAAACTTTGTTAAGAGTCATTTGCCTCTTATTATACCGTTTAAAAAAATTAGACACCATCAAAAAAATATAACAACAACTGTCTGAGAACTATACTAGGCATTAGGTGTTTGACTTCATGACCAACGCTGAAGTTCGGGAACGGACGCAGCAACCTCCAAACACTGGAGTCGTGAAGGTGCGGCGGTGGACCTGGCTTGGGCATGTACTCCGGATGCGTCGGGAGAGCCTGAACCCGAGCTGCCTCTTCTTTACGCCTGCGGGATCCTGCCGTCCTGGCAGACCGTCGATGACCATCCTACGGGCACAGGGTTCGTTTCCTGGTGAGGTCATAAAAATCAAAAGCAACACAATGCAGGGTGCTTACTAATGTTGATTCTCTCTGTTATTAGGCTACCTGGCCTGTTGAGGTGATTAAAATAAAGTACAATTATTACAAAAACAAATAAAAAATTAAAATGTACATCGGCGTTTAATTAATAACCAAGCAGTTATTTTTTTAATTTTTTTTTTACATAATTATATAAGCATAATTTGCATTTTTTTTAGATCTATGAAATACTTGGTTTGGAGTTGAAAAAAAAGTTTATGTGAGCAGCCTTTGTTGGAAAATGATAGCACAATTTCCAAACAATGGAGTTTGAAACATTTGTGTTACGAAAATACGTTTTCATTTCAAACATTAAATAATTATTTTGTGATGTCATGTTAGCACGTAGGTATTTATTTATGTTTACTATGTGTGTGGTTAGTTGTTACAGTAACCGATCTGCAGATGTGAGTTTTGTGTATTATAATTGTGTGATATAATATTCTACCAACTCGACAAACCACAATGCACAACACGCGACAATGTGCCAGTTAAAGGAAAATTTCATTTATTTTATCCTCCACAAAATTATATTGTAATATGATGTATCCTCCACAAAAACAAGCCCCTTAGTGATATGGAAAAATCCGAAGAAAAAAATCTACCTATAGGTTGAAATGGTATTCCTATTTTTATGCTAGATAAAAAAAACGGTCGTTTTATGATTAGTAATATAAAATAAACATACACAAAAATAAAAAATATTTATGGTTCCTTGTTTGTGTTCACACTATTTTAAGAAAATATGTAGCTTATAGTAATCGAAGACAAAGTGATTTTTGTTTAGTTTCTCTCTATACAGGGTGTAACAAAACTCGATGTACAAGCGGGAAACCATTGAATCTACATAATATCTGGAGTCGATTTTGTAGAATAAAACTTTTTTTGATTTGACCCTTGGTTTTTGAGAAAATTGAGTATGAAGTTGATTTTTTTTTTCGATTTTTTTTTTCCAAATTTTCCTTTTTTTTCCCAAATATCATGTATTTAATCAAATTAATACTATCCATAAAGAAAGCATAATTAAAAAACGCGTTTTAATAAGAATTTGAGCAATTTTACTTAATCAGCCATACTAATGAAAACTTTTGTGAGAAGAAAAAATATTTTTTTCATGCTCAGATTAAAATGTCATATTACACAATCGTCTCCAAATGCGATGTAGATTCACCAGTTTTCGGGTTGTACATCGAGTTTTGTTACACCCTGTATGTATTACAAAATTTTATGAATGTAGGGAATTATTAATTTCTACTACTCTATTTTGGTTTTTTATTACCCACCTTATATCTACTCTCCCTTATCCACACCCAATGGTGCATAGGGCACTGCATTGGTACACCAAGTGCAGTGAATCTCGATCATTTGTAACATGAAGGCAAGATGAGTCTTACGCTTCAGCGCCAATAGAAGATATAATATATTAAATATTTTTATGTGAAATCACATTAAAATAAACATTTCATATTGGTCTCCATCGCATAAAATGTTTATTAAAAAAAAAAATAACTACCTACTATTTTATTTTTTGTTTTCTGGTTTCAATTTAGTGTGTTTCAGTGTTTCTTTGTCAAAAGATTTTTTTTTTAATTTTTAATCTTTTAATTTTGGTTTTGGACTCATACAGTTAACATATGACATAGTAAACAAATAACAATAACAAAAATTAAACCAATTAAGCTACTTTTAAAATGGAATTGAAATCTTATGGACTGTAGAGGGTAATTCTGTTCCCAGTCCTCTCCTTTTCTTTTATCCTATCCCTGTCATCCTATCCTTCCCTCATATCTCTTGCTTTATATATTTTTTTTTTCTTATTTTGTCAATGTATAAATGTGAAAAACTAATATTGGTTATCATGCTTTTTCGTATTCTACTTTATGTATTTAAAAACTGTTGTTTTTCCTGTAAATAAAATAAAATTTAAAAAATACCTAGTTTCTTACTTAGTTTCAGTTCGACAAGATTAATTCCTCTAAAATACACATATGTAGGTCATGAAGAAGAACCTTATGTCTTTTTCTTACTACATTTTCCTTGTTAAACCTTAATTGCTAATTTGTATGTCAGTGTTTGCGAGCTCAATGCGAGTTCATTTAGCTAAACGGCTGTAGGTTAGTCGGGTTCGTAAATGGTGGTGAAACGGGATTGTAATATAAATTTAGAACCGAATCCTAATTAAGAAAAACTAATTCGTTTTTGCATAAGGTATTACGCTAAGCCATGACGACAAATTGAAAGGCTGGGGGTCGGATACATAAATGAATAAAAAATATCTGCATTGGAAAGGGTAACAGTGACAATTGAACGCTTAATTTAATATGGAGAAAGCTAGAAATTCCATACTGTGAATCACGAGTTGCTCAGAGACATGCACATTTTATTGCCCCAGTTTAATTAATTCTTTTTTAACTGACAATAAAAATGCCATTGTCAGATTTTCCAAATTTTTCATCTTTTAAAAAATTAACACAAAGTTGGATACATAGTGTAAAGGTAGAATCATTCTTACTTTAAAGACTATAACTATAACATAATCTAAGTCATTTTTTATTTTTATTTTATATATCATAATTATTTCCCCTCTTCTTCTTCCGGTATAAAGATACCAATATCTTGTTTGTGTTCATTCTTTTTTTAACTATCTTGTTTACATTATCTGTTATTTTTTTTTATTTTCTTCACATGACCTTTATATTTCTCTTTTGCCACGTGCACACTGTATGACTTTCACAGTATACCCACAAAACAGGCTATGCCTTGGTGGGATTTTTGTTGATATATATATTTTTTTACTGTACATTTATGTGTTTTTTAATGTATATCTATGTAAACAAAAAAATTTTCTTCTGAAATAAAAAAAATATTTTCTTAAAGTACAAATTGCTTCCCCAAAGCCAACATCCACTGGGTTGACCGGTAATATATATACTTTTTTAAAGCAGGAAATAATATAATAATTATAAATATGTTTTATTCTATTATATCAACATATTCTTAATATTAGATACCTATGTGTGAAAAAATATAAGTTAAAAAAAAATAATACATATTTAAAAAAAAAATTAAATCGCAAAATTTTCATAAACACCAATATTAATCGTACAATAATAAGGACCTATTTGATTTTATGGTGTTTAAGTTTACATAGGTTAATACGAAATCGTTGGCGATATTTTAATACCGCTCCAATAACTTGTTAATCCAAAAAAGCTTTCTACGGACTTTATGAAGCTTTTGGATAGGAAAGATATTTTTATTACACATCATGTGAATTATGTTAATATGTACCTACTTTAGTGGTATTTTTTATTAATATCAATTACAATTTATACAGATACATAACAGTTTTTGGCGTACTTGCGAAAAAAGACCTGCGTACTGCGTAGTATTGCGATAATAATATATTATGACGATATCAAAAAAATTGTTTTGTAGTAGGTACCTAGTTAATGCGTTTAAACAACTAAAAAAGAGGTTGTCTCGTTTTGAAATGATGGTGACGATAAAGACAATAGCACAAAGGTATTTTAAAATAAGGTAGAGAGCTTATTATTTTAAAAATGTCTGGATATTTAGTAATATTACATTTCTGTGTAATACTTCTGTGTATTAAAACTACAAAATACAAACAAAAAACATTTTTGTATACATGCTGATTCAGTTCACAAAAGAATTATTATTTTATTTATTACGTAAGTAAATTGCAAAGGAGATCACAGTTTATCCCAGTTTATCCCAGTGTTTGTCCCTTCATTAGTTATGTACTTCGGATAAAATATTTCAAACAGCTTATGTTATCAAACGATACCATACCGAGAAAAGCAGATTATATCAAAAAAAGATAGATAATACTGAAACACACATGCATAAAATTAAGCTTAAATAAAAAAAAACTGTTACTCCAGGCTCTGATTACAATCTTTCAGGTGTATTCGACAAAGCTTACTGACGTGGCATTAACATGGAAATCGGCAAAAAGACTGCTGGCCAGCAACAGGATTAGTTGTAAGATCAAACCATAAAAATAGGTAGACACATATTATTTTTTATTTAAATTCAACATTTAAAGCGCCTTTGGGGTATATTAATAAGAAATAGCGCTATATAAATTATCCATAATAATAATAAGTATGTAGGTACCTACCTAAATATTATACTGCATACTTATTACCGACTAGGAATAAGAGGAAAACAAACTAAGCTAGCTATTAAAATTAAAATCACTTTTGTTGTGCGTTGTTTAAAAACTTATGATTTGAAGTTTCTTCTGTTAAGTTGAATATTTATTTTTATATGGCTGTATATATAGAGAATGTTCAAATAAAATCGCACGTAAGTATTATAAATATCATGGAGAGTCAATGTAAAATTTGCCGAAGGCTTACGTTTAGTATGTTCCTAAGTTCCCGTGTACTGAAGTTTGTGGAATCCCTTTATCTTGTTTGTATCAAAGGGCTTTTACCTTCAACATACACCTATTAACCCATAGTTCTCATGTTCACCTTTTATCATAAATGTTAAGCAAAGTCCTTCATAGTTATAACCCAAGGCGAGGTATTACAAGTCTTATCTACTGCAGTGCCCGCATCAAATCGAGGCAGAGGGACGCATTTCTTAAGTAATAATCAGTAGGGAATCTCTCAAATTTTTTTTAAGGTCTCAAGGGCGACAATGGAAACCCATTTTCCTTAAAAATGACTCATTATGTTGTATTTAAAAAATAAAAAAAAACCGTCTTTAGAAATAAGGATTCGCCACGTTTTTTTTAATAAATATTGAATCGTTAAATCTACGTCATAGGTACAGGGTGGTCCACACCTCGACTTCAAATTTTTTATTTTATTTCACACCTTATACCACATCACAAAAATGAATATTATGTTGCCCGATTTTTTTCTTTTGGAACTATCAATTTTTTAAACTTTTTTCGAGAATTTTCAGCCGATTCGGATTTCGAATGAAAACATTTTTTTTTCTTTTGTTTGTAAAAAAAAAAAAAGACTTCCAAGACCTAAGGGTCTGTATGATTCTCGTTCGATGCTGCCTCTTGGGATATCGACTCCCAACTGTCCCTCCATCTTTTTGCAGGTCGTCCAGAAAGTAGGCGGCCAGGTGGGGCAGAGAAGCATCACGGTTTTTTTTTTTCATTACTGTTATTTATTACTTAAATTTTTTGGCCAAAAGAGAAAATTTTACGTTTGAGCTTTTCAAAGTTGAATATTTATCATTTAATAATTTAAATAATTTTTCATTAATCAAAATAAAATAATTTATTCTGTATATTATAGTTTGTTTCGGTTCTCCAATAGCTTTTGAAATAGAAGCATGCTGCTGTTTCGAAGCCGGTAGGAAGAATAATCAATAACCAATATAAGCTTTTAAAAAAATCTAATTTATAAAAATGCAAAACTAGTAATTGAGCGTTTTATAAACAATAAGGAATCACGGTGGTACACACACAGATTTTTATTAATATATCTACAAGTAAAGTGGTACACAGAATTAAATGTTTTAATTTAAATTAAATGGTAGTACCTTCGAATCGAAAATTCAAGAGTTTACTTGTAGGTAGGTAGATACGACCAATATTTATTGTTATGCATATTATTTTATTATTATTCCAAAAACTCAGACATTTGACTATCGGGATAAAACAGTGGTTGGTTATTGTTTTATCCTAAATGATTTTTTCATCCAATGTAATACCTTTGCATTACTTTTGTTGTATCTAATAATAGTGTTACAAATTATCGAGATTCCCTGCACTCGGTGTGCCAATGCAGGGTCATATGCACCATTGGGTGCGGATAAGGGAGGGAAGTAGTAGTAGTAGTACCTAGTAGTAGGTAGTGTAGAAAATCCGGTTACAACATTCATTGTATACACTGCGCTCAGTGACATCTTTTGGATTATAATAATAAACTCAAGTACAGACCTAGGGCGTGGTGCTGACATTGGATATTAAAACTCAACTTTAAATAATTTCCTTCCTACTAATTTACTAACACAAGCCGGTTTGATTTACTTGAAAACAGTTTTTATTTTAAATACCTAGGTTTTTACTAAAATATTGACAATATTATTATTATTTTCAAATGTGCGACATCTATTGTTAAAACAGTTAACCATATTAATATTGGTTTTAGAGCAAAAAAAAGTTTAGTATTGTTAAAAATGCTAGATGACAGTGTAACATCATAAAATATTGTTAAAAAAGAACAATCTATACTAGACACACCTATTTTTTAAATAAAAATCTCCATACACATTCTTTTAATTGTAAAAAAAACTTTGTAAACTTATGGAAATACTCTTGGAGGAATTACTGTAATTATTTTAGGAGATACTCTTATTTCAATTTGAATTAGAGCCATCTTTTGAAAATTTTGTTTGAGTTTTTATAATTGTATAAAAGATGTTGGAACTTTTAGCTTTCATCAAAAAAATAGAAATACGAAACTATAGCTGTTGAAGAGATTTTAAAGATGGCAGTAAAAATATAAAAATATTCCGTTTTATTTTGTGGTAAAGTAATGATATATTTATATTCACGTACATGCCCAAATACAAATAAATTAAATACAATTAAGTAGTTACCTAGAAAAGAATTTTATGTTACAAACATTTTTTTTTAAATTTGTTTATGGTGCAAATACTAATTTGCCAATTTCAGTTTATATTAAAAACAAAAGATGGCGGTAGTCGTCTTCATTTTAAACTTCAGTTAGAAAAGTAGAAATGGGCAAAATTTTCTTCACGGTTTGACAGCTCTGTGCGCGAAAAAAACCTAATAATGGCTACCGAATCGGCGTATTTTTTCTTTTGAATTTGATATAAAATCTTATACCGTGTTGTCTGATAAGGGTATTTCTAAGAACGGCATTTATCTCAGTGATTCGGTGAAAGAAATAAAAAGCAATATCCTGAGCTTGACGCGGTAATATGCAAGGGTAAGTGATATAACATGTTAAGTAGAGTAAAAACAATACTGCTTTGATAAGAAATTCCACAGGTCAAGTTTTAGTAAATTAAGTTAGGTATATAGTATTGTTAAGTAAATACCATTTAACCTCTTTTGGCATTTATTTGCTCATGTCCAGATCAAAGACATTTTTAGGGTTAATATTTTGAATTTTGTGTATTGTTGTATGACATTGAATCAGCTGTCATTTTTTGTGTACGTTTTATTAAAACATGATTTTTGTCTCAATATTCTACGGGAGTTTAAAAATTCAGTTAGCTTTTGTTTTCTTCGTACGAGAGAGCGTTTCTGTTTTTTATATTTAGTGGCTTTTATATTTAAAACTACAGTTTTCGTCTGCGCGTTATTGATTTACCGTTTTCCGGTGATATTGCGATGTTGTGACGGTTTTTGGAGTACCGCAGCGAGGATGTAAGTACATTTTATAATATTATTTTTACAAGGGGTCATTTACCCTTGTCCTTGTCTCCAGTAAACCTATAAAGTCAATGTTTATGTTTATAAGAGCATCTATATTACATACTATATCGTATTTAGTATCCCCATTGATATCCGAAGCCGCGGTTAATTGGTGGTCTGATAACAGAGTGATGCAAAAATGATACAATCTTTAATATGAAAGGCTTTATTTTTATGTATGTAGTTTCACAATAATTTTTTACAGCTTTCAATTTTCACATTTCAACAGATTCTATTAGATATTTTATTGAATCGCTATTATTTTTATTAAATTCTTGTAACATACAGTGTAAATAGTTGTTATTTTGATTCGCTTGCAATCTTTATCTCTAACCTGTCGCTTTATAAATGTTTTGTCTGGAGATAATTTTAAAGCTCATGTTTTTTTCAACAATTTTATTTTTTTATCAAATGAATCATTAAAAAAAAATCAAGGTGATGTACCCATCTGTCCAAAATGATTCAATAATGTCGTGTCTTCTGACATTTTTTAAATTTTGATTAAAGATAGAAACCGTACGTTTTGAAGTAGGTTTACCTCTACAAATTGTTGTTTTCATGTCATTCTGGGTATTTCAGACTTGTCTCAGCTATTTAAGTTTGTCACCAAACAAACCTGAAAAGGGTTTCGTATTTTGCTTTGCAGATGGCAGTGGACACGTAAACGTAAACGTGGACACGTAAACGTGCGATCACGTTTCACGTAACGCCATATTCATTTAATATTAAAAAATGTATCTTTGTGTCTTGTGTCATAAGCAATATTATAAACATATTAATAATAAAACAAAAGTTTTTTTTTTGAGAATCGTATATATTTATATAATTGTATTATGGGATTATTTTTATAGCGCTATTTTAACGTCTCAAGAGCGCTACTAAAAATTTTGTCATTCATATCGATACCTTAATATGAAAATTGTGTAACTCCATTTTTTGACAAAATGACTTTGGCATTTTGTTGTCTGTATTCCAAGACACGTGCTAGGTAAATTGGGCGAGTCCAACCTGATTAAAAGTGCCCTAAAAACCACCTCAAGTAAAATGGGCAACTTCCACGTTAGTATTGGCTATGCTGCAAATTTGGCAATTCCACCATTTCGTTTTTTGCCCGCCCTGTAAAGTAACCATTTTGGAGTTACACAATTTGCATATTAAGGTATCGATATCCAAAGTCATTTTAAATGAAAAGTTCACCAAATGTGCACAATTCCATCTAATTTGGAGGCATGTAAGTCCCATGTGCATCAATATGCTCCACATAGGGATAGGATATGGTATGATGATGATGATAAGTCCCATATAAAAAAATTAAAGTAGTCTTGTAGTCGGAATGGCGATTGAAAAGCATCGTCCAGAAATTATAATGTACCTACTTACGCATTGATTGATGTTTCATTATCGACCCAGTAATGAGAATTCTCAAAGAATTGGGGATTAAAACATCACCTGTCTTTCATTTCCACGGTTAGGTATTACGCAGTACTTTCACCAAAAACTTTCTTAATTAATTTCATGTTTTCCCAATTTCTTTCATGAAAGTCAATCTGAAGATTCAAACAGTCAAATCAGCTTGATATCAATTAGGTTTTAATTATTTTTTCAAATTTTAAAGCTTGTGTAAGTAGGAAGTTATGAACCAATAAAATTTCCGAAACATCAGATTATTGCGATTGATTAATATTGAATAAATAATTAATTAAAATGTTTAAAATAATATTTATTCCGTCCCGTTGAATATCTCGTGGTTTTCTTAGTACTGGAACGATTGATTAAAAATCTGTTTTTTTTTTAAATTCATATTATTTGACATTATCTGAAATAAAACCTGACACTTCTTATAAAAACCTACTTTTATTAAAAATCCGTTAAGAGAAGTTTATTTTTTTAAGGTCAATCGATAATTTTTACACATAAGGAATACTTTTTTTGTACATCTTTGCTTAATTTCTGAAATAACTTCTACATCGGATAAAATCACGGTCAAATGAATAGTTAACTTGAGCTTTAAAAATTGTAAATAGCAAAAGTTTTGTTTGTCAAATTGAATTTTTTTACAAAACACCACGTATAACTTTTCCCCGGAAGTTTCACTAACTTCTTGTTTATTTAAAATGCTAACCTGCCCAAATCTTAATCAGGATCTCGGAGAAATTCAACCATTTCAGGTACTGCTATATCCCTAAATGCATATAAGATCCTTTATCTTTATACATTTACATACATTTTCCGACTGATTCTGAAAATTACGTTGAATTTCGGCGTCCTTCAATCAATACACTTGGCTGACGGTCGAAAAAAACCATTACGAATTCCCAGTTGTAGGTTTTCCGATGGGTTTTCCTCCCTTAGAGAACTGAGAAAGCTCCCCTATTTTCCAGGTATGATTCACCTTTATTCGGGGTATAAATTAGACAGCAGGGTTTACTTGGAACTTTAGTGGAACAGAGGACGAGTATTGAGGCGTGTGAGAATTGTACTAAGTTTTTCCTCTCTTCCCGTATTATGATTGCTTTATCTCATGACTTAAATATGTTGTTTCAATCTACCTAATAACGCTTCGTGTTCCACTGTGTTGTTTGAATCTCCCCCCAGTTTCGAAGTTAATCTTCAGGGTGAGTCATTAATCAACGTTTTCATGAGGAGAATTATTTATTTACCCAAATCTTTTGTTATGACGTCCTAAAACGGAAGTGATTCAATTATTCTCGTATTTTTGTTTTTTGTTTTTCGTAAAAATGAGTAATTTGAGTTATAACGTTTTGTTCCTAATTTATCTGCTTTTTTTATTAATGAGGGAAGTAAAACAAAAAAAAAAGCATTTTTTTTTTTTCGACAAAAAAATACAGTTTTTCGTTTTGCCTTAAAAACGTTTCTGTGTTTATGCATATTTCAAAATAGGAAACTTACACACAGTACAATATTATTTACTTTTTTATCCGGCTCTCCTCGGGATGTATTTTTTTCTTATTTTGACGTTCCTTATAATTTTGTACTAAATTTAAACCCATGAGATATGACCATTGAAAAATACCTTCTCGGACTATGATTTTATGGTTTATTTCGTATGCGCAGTAGTTTGCTAAATGATGAACAGTTATTTTGATTTATCGGTTAGCCGTGGATTAATTTTAAATGTATTTGGCTTGGAACTTGTAACTTAAGTTTTGTGTTTTAATTGCAATTTTCAACTGCCTACCGTTTAGTAGAAATTTTAGTTTGAATCTAGATTTATATTTCGTTAAAAATAACAATTGACACGACCGACGCGACATATATATATCTAAATTTGACGTCTTTTAACGGCTTTTTTGTTTGGAAAAAATGTTACTGTCTTCGGCGATCCCTGTAAATTTAAAATTATGAATCGCATGTCAAAATTTCAGGTCTCTACGACTTACCATTTGGGAGGAGATGTTGTGACAGACAGGCACACATTATAAGTAATATAGTATCTAATCTGGAGTATATTTAAATATATCCATTATCATATTTTAGCAAATTTTACTAAAATGAAATACGTTCGATCAAAGAATAATTTAATTAACTCTTAATTGGTTAAACAGACGTAAATCAACATTGTTTAAAAATAATCAACCCCTAAACATTCGCCTAATGATTTTACAAAGACATAAGATCGATGTAATAATAACAGCAATAAAAATATTTAAAAAATATATATACATCAGCTTTAATGAGTAGAATCACATGATATATTTCTTCTCGCTTTATACTGCAACCATCCGATTTATTCTTCCGTATTCATAGACTTGAAAGTTTTCCCTCCATGTTACATGCACCTAGGTCACTTTGCCCTAAAAGATATCTCACTTTCCACTGTGAATACGGCGTATGACACGCGTGCGGTTTTCCGGGAAAATGTTTTTCGTGTATCTGGAAGATGTGTGTAATATCTTGAGCCGTGTAAAGCCGCGAAAAGGATTACCGGGAAAGTTTTTTCTCGGTATTGCTTATGTGACGCGGCCGTGCGTGGGTTAGCTGATTTTACGCGTTTATCTCTATATCCCCGTCGCTCATCTCTGATTAAACTTGGTTAGATTTTACCGGGTTTTGTGATTGAGTGATGTTATGGAGGTGGCTAGTTATCCCCTTGGTTATCCTCGATAGATATACGATTAGTTAGCTGTTTACTTTATGTCATCTACTAACAACTTACGAATAGATCTTGTGAGTTACAATTATGTATATTTTATCAAAATTTTATTACGACTATTAATTTATAGGGGACGAAATTTGAATGGTGGGGTTTGATTCCTAAGTACTTCTTTTACTGTTTATAGATATTTAAAAATTATATGTATAATATAATGTTGTTATAATTAAATGGAAAATGACTGTTTTTGCCTAATGGTTATTTTTACGGTTGCAAAAGTTTTTACGGTTTGTAATAAAATTGCATTATTGCAAAAATTGTATTAGTACATAAATAATTATTTTAAGGGATGTAAAAGTGGGGAATATACGTTCATTAATTGATCATTTAAAATATCCACTTTAAAATTTTAATCTGTTTATTTAAATTATTTATAGTTTATCAAGTTTTTTACTTTTAGGGCAGTTGTGGAGGATTTTTACTTCACATGTATAATTAAAATATGCTCATTTTAAATAATATGGTTAGCGAAATTTAATTATCTCTTTTGTTTTTCCAACTTTGTATATTATGCTCGTTCATTCTAATTTTGAAGGATCGTCCTGACTGATCAACATATAAAATGCATTTTAAGAGATAAGACCCGAAATTATTTAGTATATTTTATCTTTATTATTATTAAGTAACTTGCTGAGAGAATTATTATTATAAAATGCTATAGAACATTTATTTTTACTAACGATTCGAGTAATTTACTGGTTTCCCCTATATACGCTATTATGGCCCATTCTTTGGGAATTTCTTTGATTAAGCTATTATAAATTTTAGATGTGGGCTAGACGTTTTCGTTTTTTATTTATAAATTGATCGATTAATTTTTCATCATAGTTATTATTAATAGCGATTGACTTTATATTATTGAGTTATTTTTTTGCATTTGGCTATATGCTATATTTAATGGAACTTGCAAAAGTCGGTTAAATAAAGAAGTGGAATACAGCTAGGTTGTGAGAGATATAGTGTCGTGAAATAATTATGAATTATATTGTCGGTTTTCTGTATAATATGTCAAATTCAATTTGGTAATGTCAATTGTCACAATGCGCTTTTAAGGCGTTTTGGAACTGGTTTTCCCCAAACCGTCTACCTATAAGTAACGCCCGCCTTGTTGTCAAATGCTGTTCTAAAACTCTCAAAGGAGCCTAATTATGTAGGATTGTAAAATAAAATTTTATGTGCAATGCAGCTACACTGTTTTCCAAATACAAACAGTAGGTGATATAATATTTATATATGCACATAACCAGATTAAAAAGCGATTATAACTTTATTATTTCAATTCATAAACCTTTTTCTTGCATTCGATTAATTTTATAGCTCGCATTTTCATTTACTTTAGATAAATTTATTACGACCAAAATATTGCATTTTGGTAATTAATTTTATTGCGATTTTTTTATGGCACTTTTACAATAAATTTGTTGTCATGAGACTTTTCGTTGATTTGTTTATATGCAAATTTTGTATTTCTATTAATGAAGAGTGGAATGACTAAAACCAGTTTACAGTAAAAATAATAATTTTATTATGGCCATATTAATGATCTGAGGTAAACTTTAGTGTCTTTATAAATTATTCAGGTTTCCTAACAACTATTTTCATAGACTTTTCACAAAAAATGTTTTCGTTGGTGTCACCTTTGTACTGTTGAGGACAGTAGTTAAATTTGTTTAAGTATTGCATTATGCACTTATTAATTTATTTCTAAATGCATCGGCATTTATGCAAGATGTAAAATTTTATCACCAGTATCATATTATATACTTAATAACAATGATATTCTTTCAATGAATTCTCGTATTTATTAAGTCAATATAATTAGATATTTAAAATGACAATATCGGAAAATGTTTTTTCACTAAGTATTTGTAATTTTTATAAAGAGTCGGCATTCTATAACGGCGGCTTTCCGTAGCGTAATGGCCATGACGCTGGACTCACGATACCTACCGAGTATCTGGGTTCGATTCCTGGTGAGAACACAAAAATTAGTTATTTTCCTCAAGCCTGGGTGTTTGTGACGTTGTTCCCCTCTGTCATTGGGCCTCCTGGTCTGTTGGGGAGGTTAAAAAAAACAACCGAAAATCTCACTAGGAATTTATTTATTGTAAGAAATTATTTACATATCGTTGACATAATATTAAATCGTTGGGCTTAAAAAATTTCACTCATGGGAATGAAAGAAAAACATGCGTTTTAAAAAAAGATAATTTTATTCAAACGAATTCAAGGGTTTAATTAAACCCAGTTTTCATACCATAAAACATTTTATTTATGCGTTACATATTACAAATAAGCAACTGTGTACAGGATTGGTACTTTGCAACAATAATTAGTACATAAATGTTTCAATATTTTTAGATACTTAAGTGATAGCCTATAAGTGGACTTTATTGTTAGAAATTAATGTTGTATCTATTTAAAATAAGTGTATGTCTGTTGGCTGTCCATAAACAAATAAAAATAAAATAAAATAAAATAAATAATATTTTCTTCGCATCGCTTTTGTTTTTCTCTAATTACTCCACGTATATTTCGGGATTTTCTGTGAAAACACATATTATTTATATTTATTTATTTATTTAATGTGTACATATTTATGATGGATACATATTTATGAGTCAGGACTGCTAAATAAGCGAACATCTGGGTATTAGCAGTCCTATTGCATATAATATGTGCAATAAGATTAAATAATATATTATTATATAAGTACATACAATCTATGTACCTAGACGTTTCATTAAATTGAACATGCAAATTTTATACCTGTTCTATACCAGTGTATAAAAATCATCAATATTATAGCGAGCATTTACATTTTTTTTTACTGGTGTGCCTTTTTTAAATGGTCTTCGCTGGTGTGTCATTATCGTGTACACATTTACTTAAAACTATTTTTAATAAAAAAGATTTTTCTTTACTTATATATTCGTCCAAGCTATTTTAACTTGGTTGCCGTGTTAGAATAGATAGATAAAAAAAACACTGCGTTAGATTTAAATAACCGCTTACTTATGATTTAAAAGTTTTCCAATACGATGCGGTAGTCCTTGATGACGTAGCAAAAAAGGCTGAAAAAGTTTTAAAATTTAGGCTGAAGTCAAGTTCACTGAGAACGGATAATTACAATATGTTGGCACCGAACTTATTCGAATGCCATTTCCTCTGAAGCACCCGGCCGGGGTGCGGGTAGAACCCGGGAGGGCTTAGCACATCGTGTAAAATTCTAAACGTTTTAGAGAATAATTATTCACAAGTATGGTATATTCATTAAATTCATAAAGCGTTGGACTATGTCCTTTGTACGCATAAATTCCATATATTATCCTTCTCAAACATGAATCCAGCATTCTGAGCTTTTCTGATCAATCTTTCTTTCGTGTATGCTCGGCGGAGCTAAAGAAGTGTGTTATTGCATCCTTTGCTATTTATTGGAAGAGGCGAGAGCTGGCCCATGAAAAGGTCTCCTGGAGGCGTCTAGTGATGTCCACACGCTCCACATAGTGGCGAATGAAGAGAGACTAAGAGAGGGAAGATAAAATAAGTTAAAATAGAAAAGAGAAGAAAATAACAGAAGAATGGAGAAGGAGAGTGAATAAGAGAAAGAAGTAAAGAAAAATGATCTACAATGTTTCGCATTCGGCAAGATGTGCCAATCCACCGATCCTGAATTCCCGAGTACATCCATTTGAATTCCGCGGGATATTGGATACGACGTGTGAATACGTAATAAGGCCCCCGGGTAGGAGGGTGTTTGGCGGGGGGTTCCGCTGCACCCCAACTTTTTGGTTTTGGGTTCTAGCCCCCGCCATTTGGAAACGTCTTCATGTTTTATTCCGACTGCTCGCGGTCCCTTCTCTCTCTCCTGTAATTACATTTCCCAATTGAAACTGTAAATGGATCTAATAAAAATAATAATGTAATAAAAATAATGTTGCGTAAATAAAATGATCTAGATATACTGCACTTGGTGTACCAATGCAGTGCTGCATGCACCATTAGGTGCTGATAAGGGAAAGTAGTACCTAGTAGTAGAAGTGATTGTATATCTATTGTTTAATATATTTAAAAAAACAATTTAAATTTTAATATCACAATTTCTTTGAATGCAGTAGGTATTTAGGTACTGGGTTATGATTTAAAAAAACTTAAATTAAACCTTCCGCGTGTGAAAATACGTAGGTACCCACCTAAATATCACTATAAAATTTCATGGTCAAAAAATTGATTAAAATTTCTAAAGGGTGGGGATGGGTTTACGCAAATCATAAAAAAATATTAAAAGCGACTTAATATTACATGTTTTTTTGGAATGGTAATTTTTTTATCAGTATGATTTTCCTGTATTTTAAAACTAATTGAATTTAACACAAGGTTACCCTCGCTCTTACTTGCTAATTAAATGCGCAAATTCGGTAAGCCATTTTGTTAACCTAATACCGGAATATTCCCCAAACTAGATCGCGTAATTAGTTTCTCACCTACTTCGTCCATGAAACCTAATTTCTAACTTGATCCCCGTTATATTTAGCTCAAAGTCAAAAATGTTACAGCTGTTTTTATTTTAATCAACTTCCTGTGTTTGATCTCTTAAGCAATTAATTAACAAAACAGCCATCAAAGAAATGCGTTCATCAAACGATAATTCTATTGTTGCCTAAATTTGTGGTAGTTGTGTTTATTTCAAAATTATTTTCAAGAAATGGTCGTGCATGTTTATCTTTGGGCGACTTTAAACGTTATATTGTTGATTTTGATAAATTCACTCTATAAACATTCTATGTAATAATTCATAATTGTTTTATCTTTTTAAGTCGTTAAAATAATATATGATGTAATTTTTGTAGCTTTCGAGTGTTCTTTATCTCAAAACACAATTTTTGAATGTGACGGGACAGCGAAAAGCTTGAAAAAATGTTTATTGTGTTTTTTGTCATAAATATGTGTAAAATGTATGTGTGACAAGCGTGAAATTTTCTTTTGACTCCAATTTCACATCTAAACCCCAAATGTCGACTCCGACTCCACATCCCTGCCTGTATCACGTATCATGTACTTGTACATACTATGTAGGTACTAAATGTGATACCTCCATAATATATAATGGCAAGTGTGTACCGGAAAGAGTGATGCGGAAGTGGGCCTATATAATGTATGTACGCTACCCTCGGAATTTTCCCGCATGAGTTCTCCCAAACCCTTTATGGCGATGCATAGCGCTCCAGGCGTCAATTTGATTTGAGGAGAATTATATACCCAAGGGCTCTCATAAAAGCATTTCCACTGTTTACGAGCAGACACCCTATTGTGTGTGGAAGGTAACGATCATATTCAACATCAAATAAATTTTACAAGTGTTTACTTTTTTAAAATCTTCGCAAAGGATTGAATAACCACCGATGTTTAATATACTTAATTTATGTATCGCTTTAATTAAAGTGTTTTTTTGTAAAAGGCATGCGCCGTAAATATATATAAATAAATAAATAAATAAATAAATAAATAAATAAATACGCATAGTGCTATATGTGCACAAAATTATTTTAATACGATTCAATTCACTAAAGAGTCTTCGGTATAATAAATTATTTGTATTTAAAATTAGGTAGGTACGTAGAAATCCAATGTACAATTTTTGTATTTTCTTTTACATAAATTAACGCTTGCAAGCTTTTTGACAATGTTTTAACAAGAATTTGTTTTCAAAAACGCTGTGTCAAATTGAATAGTGGAGGTGGGTAGAGTAGAGATAAACAAAATTTTACTTATAACCAAACAGATAATCCTTTTTACAGTACACTTTTATTATTCTCAATTTTACATTTAATTCAAATCACACATGGATCCATTTTATGTAAATTATTTAAAAAATAATAATAATTGTAAAATTAGTCCTCGGCACGGGTTACCCCAGTGAGGACAAATTTATTTAACCATTTTAATATTTTTTGTTAGGAAATAAATGAGTAAATAAAATCTCCACCACTTGCAAGTGGTACTCTAATTACGTAGGTATTCTTTTTTACATTTAGGTCCCAAAAATTATTGAACAGTCCTGCTATTATTGGTAATATTTGGAACAGCAAGTTGATCGTGTTTCGTGTCGTAAATTAATTATTGTGACTTGTACATATAACACAAACATGAACCAAAAGTTGTCAGAATCGGCAAATATTGGCAAAATAATAAGCTTAACGAGGTTGTTTTCTTCCCGTCCTCGCCCTCGATACCGAAATCCGAGTGGTCGCGGTATCGGTCGCTTAGAAATTTGATTCTCCCTTTTAGTGGTGCTCGGATCACCCTTTATCTGTGCTTTTGTCTCGTTAAGAGTTTGGGATTCTTGTTTCTGACGATTGCCGCGGTGTGCTTTACGAGCTAGAGTGACTAAGCTTTAGAGAGTACTTCGCGCGGCTTCGCTTCATGCAAAATCACTCACTCCCCTTTTCAACGGCCGTGTTCAATGGCCTTCATCTCGCCTTTGTATCGAAATTTGAGATTATTTTCTGTAATGTTCTTGGTTTTGTGTTTTTCAGTTTTTTTAAACGTCAGCACTTCATTTCAACGCGATCTTTTTTTAGATTAAAAAAATGCAAGGTTAGATCTAATCCATCATTGCTGTTTTTCTTTCATTACAAGGCCACGCGTTCATTATATCATCTCAAAATTACATATGCTGAATCCAAAAAAAAACAGTCTTATAAATCATTCATTGTTTTTTTCTACATTATTAATAAATTAAATTAGTTTGTTTATACTCTTCTGAAACATAAGTAATAATTTATTTAATATGCGGGTTCAACAAATCTTCGTAAAATTTTTAATGATTTATCATTCATAGTACCAACCTATCTACAAACATTATTATTTATATGTATATTAACAAAAGACTTCCCATGTTTTAGGTAGTCACTGAATATAGATTCTTCATTCGAAATCTTCATTTGAACCGGGTTGTGGTCTAGTAGTGGTAGATTCGAGGACTCCGGATTAGAATCTCTAGGTTCGAATCCCACTCCAGCACAACTTGTTTCCTGCTTTCTGACACAATTATTTCCGACTATTTGAAAGCAGTCCCAAAACTGAAATATTTGAATATATCATAAGAACTCAAATGTTTCTTTTTTTAAAAAAAAAAAAAAAAATCTCATAATAAAGATCATGAATTTAATGTTCTCTAGTTTTGATTTTTTGTCTTAACCCTCCTTGGCATATTGTAGGTACGGATAATAGTAAATTTATTGTGGCGTGTGATTTAAAAAAATACACGTAAACATATTAATCCCTTTCCTCAAAAATAGATTGACGAGTTGCACTGATAAAAAAAAAGACTTTACATCATACAATAAAATCAATAATTTTAACGATAGTGTTATTGTAAGTTTTACTTTAGCAGTTGAACTCCATACAGAGAAATATTTTTTTTCATTTTGTTCATTTAATTTATTTTATTTTAAAAATTTATGATGAAACTTACTCATATAAAAAATAAAAAAATGTAAAACGAACTCCCTCTCTAAACACAAGTATCCACTTTATTAGAGAGGTAGAAACGTTATGTCTGAATTTTTGTATATTACCAACAATATGTTTAGGTATATTATGTTTTGTAACAGATTTTAATTTCAATAAAAAAAAATATATAAAAAAAACGGATTTTTTTTTTCGATAGTCGACGTTTTAGACCAGTCAATATAAATATGTTTGCATGAAGTCGGTTGCATTTATTGCGCTTCAGGGGGTAATGTTAGAATATAAAAGATAAATACTTGGAAAACATGATTATCCCCGATTTCTAATTAATAATTGGCCAACAAAGCAATAAAATTAATTTTTAAGATTGACTAAAAAATGAAGAACTGGTGATTTTGAACATAATGGCTTCTTTTGAAATTATTTAACTAGGTATAGTAATGATAATATCCGGAGAAAAAATAATAATAGAGTAAATATTGAATATTTCAAATCTCCCAAAGTGCGATTTCCAAGTCTAGTTTTGTACACTTATACGTCAAACTTGGGGATTTTTTGTGTGACATAATTTATAGCAAGGTGTCCTTAAATATAAATATCTTTAATGTAATATGTTTCACGTAAAATACAAATTTAGGTATACATAAAATCATGAAAAACGCTTAGTAAAATAGCAACACTATTATAAATATTAAAAAAACGATTGACTGAAGTGTCTTTAATGCAATCTAAAACCTTATATTTACTATTTCGGCTAAATAAGAATGTTAAGACTACTTGCAGTTAAGTTTGGACTGGTACTGAAGCGTATGACTGATTATCTTACCTTCGTGTAATAAAATGATCAATACCAACTGCCCTTGGTGTACCGATGCAGTGCGCTGTGCACCATTGGGAACGGATAAGGGAAAGTAGTAGTAGCAGTAAGAAAGTGAAGTCCTGAAATGGCCGCGTTATACTCGAGTAGGTAGGTACTGTCGCGAATTTAATAAACGTTCCGTTTACCACCACTTGAATCCCCATCCTTACGTTTCATTACTCTTGCCTTGATGCGACACTTACCCGATGTCGTGCAATGACCATAATAACAGTAAAGCGGAGGGCCATAGCGCCTCCTACAGATAACCCCTTTGTCGCCCGGAAAATGCGACTACAATACTGACAAACTTTCCTCGCGGTCGAGAGTCTCAGAGTATCTCTTCCTTTGTACCTTGTATGCAGGGCTGATAGTTGGAGTTAAAGCCGCTGACTCTCGACTCCGACTCATATTCATTTACTTCATGTTGTGTACACGTCATCAAAATTGACAAATTTCTTCGCGGTTGAAGGTATTTGAGCTGGTATCTCTTCCCTTGTATGCGGGGCTGACAGTCGGAGTTATAGAAACTGACTGTCGACTATGACTCCTGTTTATTTTGTAAACTCATACAGACCTTGTTTCCTGATAGTTTTATAAAATGGAATAATCATGAGCAAGCAATATTTGGTCGAAAAAACATTAGTAGTAAGGAAATCCGCATCACTACCTTAGTTTTAACTAGATTTTTCTTCATTCGGATTTTCCGCTTTTGAGGAATCTGCTCTTTATGTAGATAAAGCAATTTAATTGGTAACGCAACCGTATTATACTCATTTTTATATTTAAAAAAATAAATAAAAATATTACAGGCAAAAATATATACTTAAAATTTATTCCGTCTCTTCATAAGGTTTCATAAATATTAAAATAAGGTATTAGTAAAATTATAAAAGAGAACAGTTTTCAAAATGTTTATGTAGAAAACGAGTAAAATATGGATCTAAAAAACTTGTGCGGATTCAGAATGCTTGAAGTCAGAATGTCGGAGTTAGTACTTAAAATATTGAGAGGTCATAGTTGATTTTTTTCTCTCCGCAACCCTGTTCGTGTATTTATATGTCCTGCCGTGAAATTACTTTTTGCATCAACCGTCATGACCTGACTTGGGCCGTATAACCGCGGGGGATAATGCGAGTGTGGAGACTGGTTTGTGGTGTGTAGTGTGTGGTGTGTGGTGGATGGTGAATACATATCCACGAGAGCCTACGACGACTCTAAATGATGATGACAGAAAACTTTCAGCGGAGTTTTCACGAGGACAAATAATAACATACTTTATATAATGAATGTATCCTTTGAGCACTGTGATTGTTGTTTATAATGCACGTGGTTTTTTTTTATTTTAAAAATAATGTTTGGCGTTATGATATAGAGACTACATCAGTGCTCGAGTATTTCAATATAAGGCAACATTAATCAGAAATAACAGTCGCAATGTAAACATAAGTAATTTTTGATCGTTTGTAATCACATCATGAAAACATTGTGTAGCTAGGTCATTATGCGTATGCACTGAAATTTTAATTTTGTATTTCTATTTATAAAGATACAGGGTAAAAATAGTAAAAATGACGAGTACGTTCAACAAGAAGTTACTTGACGTAATGTTATGAATTATATTATAAATATTTTTTTACACATAATTTTATTATTATTATTCCTTTTTGCAGTTTCAATATAAAATAATACACATATTATATATTTATAATAATTCATCCCTAATAATATCTATGTGTTCATCTGGTCTTGAGGTTTTTTTTTCTTTTCTTTATTTTTAAAAAGCTTTGTTTTTAATTTATATTTATATTAACTTATATTTAAAAAGCAAATATCGGAATACGAATGTGACTAAAATCACATTGCTTATTTTAAATGAGTATCGACGATATAAAAATTATGTTAAATTCAGTCACTTGTTGTAGAACACATTACGTGTACCTCTAAAATTTAATGTAAATACATAATATCGTTGCTGTAGGTACTGCCAAAAATTGGTAAGTCCATATTTAAGATAAATGGACTCTGTGTCTCAACGTTAATATCTATGTCTGAAAACGTTTGTAAATTCTCAAATTTCAAGAAAATACTTATTCAGCTTCGAATTTTACCTTTTAAATTTCGTAACAAGCTATTTTTCATTTGTATTTTTTTATAAAAGTTCTATTACCTACTGCACAACACGTTGAATGGACTTACTCGTAGGTATTACACTTGGCAGTATGACAACGAAAGTTATTTAGGTATAAAAACTCTTGGATTCATCACAAAAAGTTGTTTACTGGAAATGAGCCTTATTAATTTTATTGTGTCAATAGACACCGCGAAAATGTATGTTTATTATACTTACACGTGTTAGGCAAGGCCTCGGTAAAAGGTGATCCAATATTAGTTGAGAGCCAGACGCAGACAGTGTCTTCCTGTAGCGTCTTCGCACCGTCCCAAATGTTATTTCTGTGCCCGTTAGCCAGTCAAAACATGACCCCTTCGTCCATCGGGACCTATTTGTGTCCCCCTCAGAGGACCCTTCCACCCATTTCCATTATTCTTGTAGAATCTCAGACTAATCGTAAATTATTTATGGGAGCGATGTCGGATCTATTTATATTCTGGATGTCTCGATGTCTGTGAATTGGTCACAAACCGTGTTTTCTTTTATTCAGGCGCTGCGAAACCCGCCCACTGCCCAACGGTGGATAATCCCGAACTAAAAAGAGAAAGAAATTTAGCAAACTTACCTGAAAAATATCTTTAATTTCAACAAAATGTTCCACATAATGTAAAAATATTCTATACGTGAATTGAATGGAGCTTAGCAATAATAGTGTTAAAATATATTTTTGTGTTTTTAAAACACACCCACAAGATACCAATAATTCCCCTTTATTTAAGAAATTGTTTCGTTTTTGTTTTGGTAAAATCTATCGTCTATCTGCAAGCCAATTTGTTTCTGTAGACACATTTACGAGAAACGATTAATCAGATGTGTAGTTTGTCATAAAAACTATTTTTATTTAGTTTAAAAACATGTACTTGGTGAAAATGTAATTTCTCATAAACAGCTTTACGACGGATAACCTAGATTTGTTTGTCTGTCTGAGAAAAAATAAAAAAAAAAAAACGTTTCCTCGTTTGATTTTTGTCTCTTATTGTACTTGTCTACAATATCCTTGTAATGTTTAGAAGTGCTACTAGAACTATTTATAAGTGATGTTATTTAAACGTTCCCATATTAATCCACTGTCCGTCTATCGCTAAATATATTCTCTTCTTGGATTGCAGCAGCCAACAATCGACTGAGCTATAAATACCCCCCGGCGTCTGGCGTCTATTCCCTTTGATATTGTTTTAATTACCCTCCATTTACTCGCTGTCTAAATGTCATTTCGCCATAGGCCACTCTGAATTTTTGACTCGTCATCTAATACGCCGTCCATCTTCTTGACAATAGAAAAACTCATTAATTATTAATTTCAAGTGGTCCAAATTTAATCTTTCTGACTTCTGACCATAGCTCTTAAAAGAAGTGTCATTCAGAATACAATATACCTACGTTAAAATATATATATTCATGTACATATAATATATATATATATATATATACATAAAAATATAAATATATTCATGTATATATATATGTACATGAATATATCATGATGATGATGATGAGTGATATACATATTTTCCTAAAATCATAATAGCTGTTAGCCGCTTAGCTCAGAACATAAATATAGTGATCCATAAAACGAATCGTTCCAGATATTTTTCATTTATATTCGATAAGTAGGTTTGACAAACTGTTTAGTGTTTAGTTTGTATTGCATGCGTGTAGGTGGTATGAAACTGACGTGTTATTCGTAGGTAACAAACAGTGTGTATATAATTAAAATGTCTACTTGTAATGAAACAAGTACAAATAAACTATTGCGTCTAACTTTGCTTGACTAATTATTTATTATTGTTAAGTATTAACTTGCATAAAATGGATTTGTTTCCGGAAGTTCTTTGTTCGAACACTACTAAGAAAATAATAATAGTATCTTGACTAGCATATATTTTTTTTAAATATTTTAATTAGACAACGATTTGAAAACGTGAATATACGTGTATTACGAATATATATTTTTCTGTTTTCTTATGAAAGACAAATATGATTAATGCACTATGTAGGTATGCCATTAAGTTGTATGAAGTCAATTTGCATGAAAAGAAGTTACCGAATGTTTTTCAATGTTTACTTCCTTTTATTTAATTAATCATCAAACCATTACGAAATAATGACGTGCTGTTCCTTAGTCACCAAAAAACTAACTATGGTTTTCATGCCCCATTGTCTCGATTGTGTCGTATTGTAAACTCAAGACTCTGGAGTTCTTTGGTGTAAGTCTATCAAGATCTAAACATTCACTGAAGTAGACCCGATCCTGTCTTGAGCTTGAGTGTGTCCACATTTAATTCTAACTGTCTTAGCTTCTCCAATTTAATGTTACTGCTTGTTATCTCTATTATGTTTATCTTTGTATTTATTTATTTTTTTTCCGTAAATAAATAAATAACAAATAATCCCATTAATATGCACTTCATCAAATAATTTCACTTTTTTCCTGTAACAGGCGTGTAATTAGTAATTAATGTTTACAGGAACAGATGCTACAGTTTGTTGGTACAGCCTCGATCTAAAATCTTAAGAGAACAACTTCCTGATTTAAGGCTTAAGGCATAATTCGATAATCCTTGTTTTGGTCTATTGTAGCATTACGTCAACCTAAGGCCTAAGGAATGAATAAACAAAACGAAGCCGACCGACGTATGTATCAAAGTCCTGTGTTCACTTTAACCTTGGCGCCGACAGCTGTTATTAATGAAGTTTTTCGCGGGTTCTCCGTTTAGAGAACCGTTACAATAATGGCTGCATATTATCTGGTTATGTTCCTCCGTATCAAAAACAGTCAGTAGATTGTGTAACATTTAACTCGTAGTTAGCTAATTGACACGGAAATTCTCGCTTTTAATCCGTGTAACCCGGTTTAACAGTAATGCAACCTTGAAGAAATGGAATGTGAGAATAGAAAAGTATGCCATTGTCTCGTGTTGTCAATATTACAACATCTCGATCATTCTTTTACTTTGCAATACCTCTATTTTGTTACATGTGCACTCTTGATTTGCTCGTATAACCAAAATACAACATACCATACAATCGCGGTTTGAATGAACATTACCTACTGTTTGAAAATAAAATCAAACCCAAGTTTATGTACATCAGTTTATATTTTAATTTGAAATATTAAATTATTATGCTACGGCCAATTGGCAATATATTGCCAATGTCAACTGTGAGTCTGCTACATAATATTATCTCATGTTGTTTTCGAATAGTTGAGGAAAGCGTAGATTGATTGTGACAGGTGCTTCATGTATCTTAAAGAAGGGAAGATGTTTTGAAAAGGAAAATTTCTGTTTAAAATTAGAAATGGAAAATTTTAATATTTTATAATCGATGGAAATGTTTGCGTGAGAGTAAGAACAGTTCGATCTTATTCTTATTTATCACAAATTTAGTGTCGTGAGTCGTGACTCAATGCATTGTGTGAATAATGTTAGTTTGTGAAGGAATAGGCACTATGTATATTCTAATATTCTATCTAGGTACCTACCTAATAAATTCACGAAACTCCTACCACAAAGTTTTGTTCTCATTTTAATTGTTGCATGTTGTTTGTTGTAAATGAAGCAATCTAGGTTATTAACAAATACATCCCTACTCTGTTCTGTGAGCGTAGGATTTGCAAGCGGATCCAGCCAAATCCGCATTATGTAATGAACCTTGATAGCTCGTGTTGTTGTTGAATATCAACAGATACTAACTTGACATGTTCAGGGGACAAAGAGATTGCCGTGATAAATGTATGTACTTATTCAGGTACAAAAGCGCCTTCACGTTTCTTTAAATTTAGATACCGCAGTATGTGTATGCGGAAACAAAATGCAGTCGACACCGATTATCTTCGTAAAAATACAATAACAATACCTACTCACTTTGTTTACATTACGTAAGTTACAGGGTCACTCTAACAGTTGAAGTTTGTAACATTATTATTTAGTGTAATTAGTACGTAATTCATTTTCAGCGCTTTGCAGTAAGACTCGTTAACCATGTTCGTATACGACGTACGAAATTGCTCTCTTTCTTCGTATTATGATATCCGATAATTTATGAAAATGAATTAGTACTAGAGAAGGGTGATCCCATCCCTTTTGGCCTGTGTAGGGTCTCATCTGCAGACTATTCAGAACCGACAGAGGGGAGCATCCATTGAGTCTCGGCCTTTTAAATTAATTTCTGGAATATAAGGATTCCCTCCTCGGTATAAATTTCATTGGTGTTTTCTCTTTCGCGAGATTCGCTTTTAATTAGTAGAGCGTTCTAAGGGGGATTTATGAAACATTTCTAATATTGGCATTCTTCGAAAACGCTAAGAATTGGAGAAAATCCTCCGAAATTTAATTACCGTCCACACTAATTTCGCAAATTGGCTAAATGGTTGACATTGGATCGTTACTAATGTCTTGAACATTTTTATGAGCTTAAAGTGAAATTGTTTTGCAACGGGTAATCACAAATGTTTAGATGTCGCTGTGACATACATTTACAGTGTTATGAAACGGTTGTTTTATATTGTTATGATTGTTTGTTATTATTTTATCATTCAACATCATTATTATATTACAATGGTGTTTATGTTTGGAGATATGCAGTGATTAAGTCATCATACATGATGCCCAGTGTACATAATATGTAAATATATAGAATATAGACAATCTCTGTAACGTATCTGCATCAAATAATACATAAACACACACGATGACTTCATCTAAAAGATTGATACATATTATTTTGTTGCATCTTGTAGTGATAATTTTATATCTTTCCTTATAAGCTTCACATCTTTCTTCTTGAATTATTTATATTTACTCGGAGTATGTACACAGAATGTCGTGTGACTTTTGACTACTTCGCAGTTGCATGAATTTCAAAAGTATCACAGTTTATAACCATGAGCCAAATATTTCAAGCCCTGGCGCGCTCTGTCTATATGCAATCACTCTTCATAATAAAGTGATTCAGTATTCGCCATTTCACAGGAGTTATTTCTCATGTTGTGATGTTGTTATTTGAAACATCACGACGAAGGCCATTTTCGAGAGAAAAAAATTGCCGTACTTGCAATCTCACTTTGTATGCATCAAATTTTTATTCTTGAACGTATTCATGCTTCCGGCTGCCTCGGAAAATATAAAATATTTATTTAAAAACATAAAGTGTTATTATACATTAAAAAAAATTTATCTTAAGGTTTATCTCCGTAAAAGGTACTTTTATTGTCATACCTATCTCAAAACGATTTTTGCTTATGCAATCTGTGTACCTTGAGGCTAAATAATTACGAGTAGGTTTACGTGTAAATTTTATGGTGATGACAATAATAATAACCATTCAATTAAATAAAGTAATAAAATTAGATCTCAATTAGCGGTCTTTGTTGTTTTATGTAGTAAAATAATAAACACTATCCTTGTGGGATTTAGCAGGCGATTGCTGCAACTCCTCGAGTGGAAGTAATTGGCGCTAAATGTAGATCATATACCACTTCTCATTGTGCAGATAAAACCTTATTGTTTATGTAAGTTGGCTAGAGCGTTATGCAACTATTCCTACGCCAGCACAGAAGCCTCTTTACCCACAGACTGTGGGCCACTGTGTATAAGCTAGCAGCTAGCGCGACCCATTTGCGGATATTTACGTTCATTCAGCGATGAGAAAGTTGTAGCTAGATGTGTTGGAGTAAAAATGCACGGAGTAAACAAATGGTTACAACATCGCTGTGGAAATAACTCAATGTCGTTCGGACTTGTAATAATACTGTTTCCCTAAAATAAACTCATTTCCAGTCAGCGATTAAGTAAGATGTTTCGATGCTGAAATGAGGCTACTATTTGCAAACCCGGCAAATTCCATCGGTCAGTATTTTGAGGAAATCCCAACTTATTCGACTGCACAAGTGTGTCCCGTACTAATTTGCCACTCTACTACGACTTGATTCCTCTTTTTAAGTATAACTCTGGGTGTTTTATGACGTTTTCCACCTTGTTAATTGTAATTGCACTGTTTATATTCAATCTGGAAATTGTTAAGTCATATATTTTTATTCATTGTTCAAAAGCAGTGTTTAATTCTTCGTTTTATTTGTTTTGGTTTTAGATGCATAATACACAATGTAACTACTTATTTATAAATATTTTTTCAGTTTAATATCTCCGTTAACATGTGATAATTTTAAAATTCTGTTTGACCCATTTCCTCCCGGATGTGTTTATGTGGCCCCAATTTCAATTTATATTTGGTGTTACGTTTTGCAAGTTGCATTCTTGTTTGCCTCCGCAAGTAAACAAGCCTACTGCATCCGGCGCTGTGTTGTGTTGACTCAAATTATATTTTAAGAAATAAACTTGTATCTAGTTGCAAGGCGTTATGTCGGCATATCGTGCTTGCAACAAAATACTGAATTCGCACTAGTCTTTTTCCGGATGCTTCTAACTGAGACGTCCTATAAAAACGTTCGTCTAAAATCTCCGTAGTAACCTTTAGGTTTAAAAAAATACTTAACCTAAAATTATATAATTAATCTAAATTAAATAAAACTTTGCCTTTATTGTCCTTGCTTTATCCCCACAGCTACGATTTCATCTGACTTTCAAAGTCGTCCGTGTGAGTTTGAGTACAGGGAACAAAGAAAAAGATGTTGAAAAGATGAAAGAGGAAAGAAAGAAGAATAAAAAATAAGAAAAGAAAAAAATATAAATATATATAAAAATAGAAGTCAACATAAACAGTAAAAGCACCTGATAATTTATGTGTCATGAAAGTAAAATCATGATCAATCGATAAAGTAATATCAGTCGTGTATATTCCCAGTTATCAACAAACGGACGTTTTGTTTTTTTGCTTTGCTAAAATACATTAAAAAAATGTAGTTTAACTACTTTATGATATAAAAATAATTGTCAATCTGTGTTGAGTATGTTAGGACGCTCAGCGCGTCCTCATTAGTTGCAAATGAATGGGTAACTGCATGTCTGTTTTTCTCGGAACTTTGATAGTAAAATAATAGTAAACATAATGATAGTGAAACATATATACAGTTGGCGCAACGCAAGGCCTCCAGTGTACCTATTACCGTGCTCGCGTACCACACGCACACCCTGGAAAACCTTCGCTGTATTACATCACTATTTTAGGAATGCCTTTTTCAGAATGTGACTTAACCTTAAACTGGATAGTTAACGAGAAATTTCTAAATGCATGCCTTAATGATTCGTTTTTCAAAAGAATTTTGCCGAGAGTTAAACCGTTACTGTTTATATTTTAAAAAATATATATTCTTGGAAGAATATTAAAAAAAAACCATTTAATCAAGTTCTCTATCAACTACATAATATATTACAATCGTATTATTCGCCCACTAGCCAAAAAACACAGTTTTTGTCCAATAATCGACGTGCATGCATGAGAAGATATATGAATGTGGAGGAAGCAAGTGAAGTATGCCAGGACAGAGTGGTGTGGCGTTCTACCCTCTCTGCCTACCCCTTCGGCGAAATGGCGTGATGATTAGTTAGTTAGTTAATTTTGTTAAACCTTTCAATCAAATTCGTTTTATGAACGATACTTCTACTACTACTTCCCCCCTTATCCGCACCCAATGGTGCATAGGGCACTGCATCGGTACACCAAGTGTCGTAATTCTTGATAATTTTATTACATGAAGGTAAGATAATCAGTCATACGCTTCAGTACCAGTCCAAGGTAAATAGATATTTCATGTTGACCCCCTACGGGAAACGAACCCGCGTCTTTATGCACGGTAGTCAAATACGCTACCACTATGCTACGAGGCGAATTTTAATACATAGACCTTCAAAAATAAATAAACATTTTTGAAATGAGAGAATATGGAAATTTACGCGCCTACAGGGTATAATGGCGATGTCAAATAAAAATATGCATATTTTATTATGGGTAATTTTAGGTTTAGTGTATAAATACTGGCCTTTGAATTTGTCAATGTTTTAAGGCTTGCGCTGTTTCACAACCGCCAGGTATTACGGATATGATTTTCTAACGAGGTTGATAGATTTTTTAATAGTTTTATCAATGATAAAAGTTTTACTGGATCGTGGTATTTATGTCAATACTATAAATGTAATATTTAGGTATTTTACAGTTTTTTTGCATATTTGCATAGTCTATATTTATAAAGTATGAAATACTGTACATAGGTTTCTAGATATGTTAGCGATTGAGGATCTATTTGCGAACAGATTTTTGGTATCCGTTATATTTTTTTTTAGCTTAACTATAATATTGTGTGTTCGACCGATTTAATTATTCATTAACATCATCCAACATATCGATACACCTGTTGTTACGTGGTATTGTCTCTTTGAGTCCCAAATTTTTTTTCCCCCCAACTTCCTAAGAGCAATTTTTACAGACAAGTGTTTTGTTGTTGTTTTTATCAAAACCAACACTGTTTAAAATACGAGTCAAATTTGGAACATGCGCCTTTAGTAAACATTGAAAATACTTATTAGACCTTCATGAACTCATTACTAGTAACTCTAAAAGGGGAAATTACGAAAAAAAAAAATATTGATGTTTACTTTAAAATTCCCAATCGCGTGCCTTCCCCTTATTTTTATCCGTCACAATTAACTTTGTGTCAGTTACACATTGTCAACACATGTCTCTGTCACGTGTCAATCATGCTCTATGTTCGTTCTTCTCTCAACACATAGGCGATCTGTTTCTGGTACAACCTCCAACTCCGGTATAATGTGTGTGCGCGCCGCCCCGTGACACTTGCCAAGATGGCAGGAACGATGTCACTGGAAAAATTAAGAAAATATTATGTAGGTCTTTCATTCTGTACCCTGAAAAAGAACCGATATATTAAACTGACAAAGACACCTAATGTTTCATATTAAATTTATCTGTCTTCTCATTAAAATAATTTCTTTTTTAGTACTTTAGTCTGCCTACTTTCTTCTGATTGGTGTATTTAAAAAAAATATATGAATAACCTTGTTTGTTCGTTTATTCGATATTTACTAAACCAAACAGTGTTTTCCTCTTGATTATTCTCAATTTTGCATCAATTTGATTTGAAGATATCGTGTACAAGTTTGGGTTTTTTAAATGCAAACATGAATTTCATTTTGATTTATTTGTCAAGATTTACAGAAAATTCCCTGCTCCCATTACTACGTGAATAAATCTTTATAAGTTTATCATCTCATGCTTACAATAGTAGGGTATCTTAATTTACCTACATTTTCCAATGGGAAGATTTCATAGTTTACATATTAGACTTTTTTATAAAATTCCATAAGTTCTTAGCCGCATTTTTCGCCATCAGGCTCAGGCGAGCGTTTGTAGGTTAGTTGGTTAGCTGTTTGTGTCAGGCTTGGCTGTAAAGTTCAGTTTACACAGGGAATATAAATATGCGAACGCGTTTCTCTTAAAGTTCTCAATTTTCTGAAAATTCATCTATTATTTAGATGAGATGTACAAGTTGAGTTTAAACAAGGAATGAACTATTTCTTGTTTTGGTTGGTTGGAAGAAATTGCTTTATAGCAATAAACTCGGCAATGTCTTTGAAGTGTAAATAAAAAATTAAATGTGTGTAAATTTGCAACCGAAATTACTTATCTTGAACTTACATAAAAAATTATGAAAATATATATCTTTCTTAGGTTTACACTAGTAATTCAGTGAATAAAATCCTTTGTTTCACGCATTTTTACGATTCTAAATTTTTCAACGCCTATCACTGATTAATTTATACGAAAAAGTTGGTAGTACCACTTTTTTAGTATAAACAATAAAATAATCTTAACAGTAAGGTTAATCTCAAATGTAAAAATGCGTTTCAAAGGATAAGGAAACAATTCATAATTTTTGCGTAAGTAAAACGCGTGGAATCGTAATGATGTGAACACTTTATTTTTAACCGAAACATTACTTAATGCTACGTGCTTTCGTGTATCTTGTTTAAACTCTGTACTAATCCCCGTTCTAACAATACAGAGAATATGAATGATAATAAAAACATATTTTGCACGAGCCTAGATTTCTCTATCTCATATTTTACAACCAATGGTGAATTGCGATATCGAAACAGTGGAATATTATTTCATATTATTATGGTTTTTAAATAAAGTTTTTGAAAAATACGACACTAACGTAAACAATTGGATTTGTCATTGAGCAAAAAAACTGTTTTTATTATGTAAAAATGTGTGTATCTATTATAAAATATCTGATTTGAGTAACAATGAGTGATGATTATTATTAAAGTTAGATATTATAAAGATAGTGGAAAACATTATTTGCTAATAGTTTTCATGTTTTGATTTGTAGTAGAAGTATCTATATATATTTTTATTTTATATGTTCACCTGTAAACTCTTGTTTTGTAGAATGATTAAATTAAACCAATAGTATACGCAATAATAAAAATGCTCGATGTCTTGTCTCTCGTTATTTTCAGATTGTACCAGTGTTTATTGCTTAATGAATATCCTTCTAATTGGTGGCCTCAATGCTAGTCATATTAATCATCCCTAGCAATCTTGATGCTAAAAATATCCTCTGTAATAGCGAAATATGTTTATTATTTTTAGTTTCAGGGGGAGAACTAAATTAGAATCATTTAGTTATAATAATAATAGTGGATATCTATTTAGTACCACCCTTGTTGTTTTAATTTGTTAACGTTTTATATATTTTTTATTAAAGAAGATTTGTTGCCACGATGTTTTCCTTCACAAAGGATAGAAATCCGCGTTTGTCTGTTTAAGTATAAAATTATATCTTGACCATATCCCACTCCACGTGTCCATAAATTAAATGATCGTTAATTATCCCATATCCTTGACCGCTCTATTTTTAATGTGTATTTAGATTTGGCTTATAATGCTCCACTTTTCTTTACACAATCGTTTTTTTTTAAATTTTAAGTCAACATTTTAAAATAATTCTGATCGTAGCGACCATTTGTATTTTTAACATTCATTTTATTTTCTCTGCGTTCTTCCCTATAATTGAAGTTTTCACGAAATACGACGTTAAGTACCTATATCTGAGCCTATTTGATTTGTTTCATATTATAGATGGAAATTTAACTAGCTTGTAACTAAATAACAAAACTGTGAGTAGACACTAATATTTATTAACCTAGTGAATTTGTCTTGAACGCAAATAAAATTTCTATGATAAATGCTTAAAAAGTATTGAATCGTTATAAAATTACCCGTTTTTCAGTTCGTCTTAGAAATGCTATTGCTTCAGTTCGTCTTTAGAATGTTATTGCTTCAGAATTAGTGTAATCGTAACAGGTACTTATGAGGCACATGATTAAATTAACTTAAATACGGCATTTACTGTGTGCATACTATGGGCATAAACGTTATGAATACATTCGAAAGTGAAGAGTATCCACCGCCAAAGAGGCTCCAACTTAATGATGGTGATTTTAGCTCATAAAATTTTATGAGCATACTTTCTAATAACTTCATAATCAAAGTACAAAAAACTGCATATAATATTATTCATGTTTATGTTTGTATACATGTACCCATTTTATGCTAAGTTTTGTACCTGCATTCACTATGTGCGTTAGTATATTATTATTGATTGATTTAAGATCTTCGAATGGATTTTACACATAGCACGTAACACAATGCATCGATTTCAATAACACAGTAAAATACCAATTACGAGGTTTCATAATAACCCAAAATAATTGCAAGCAGTTTTAAACTCAATATTAAGATTATTATTTCACTTTATGATACCTACATGATCCCTATTTTATTCTTAACTGTTAAATATATTCGTATCTTAAAATCCTACAATCATGTCCCATTAAATTTCCCTACGTGTGAGTTAGAGTTTTTTTAGAATTATTAGGGACATAACCTCTTAACGTAGAATTATTTCGATGTAATGGAAAATTTGTTCATGGAAATGTAATGCGTCATTAAAGTGTTTGACATTTGAAGTTGTCATTTGTACGGCGGGCGGGCGGCGGGTTCAAGCTCCTCTGTAAATAAACAATATTTTGGCCCATTTATTTTTCTCAGAATTGGCCGCTGTCCATTTTGAATAATTCAGGCCAAGAGAGTTATATCCAGATGATATGAAGAATGTGATCTGTGATGATAGTTGCTGTTTTCTTAATTCCTTTACTCATCTTACATTTAAATTTAGACTTTCGAGTATTTGTTTGTGGCTGAGATTCTCGGCGAGTCAGTTTATGTTGTTGTGGCTTAAATCAATGTGTCTTCTTTTTTGTACTTTTCATCGCATGATTCATAACTGCCGTAAATTCTCTGTTTTCAAAACAACGCTCTCAAGAACCGTTCATATATTATTTGTACGTGTTACTCATTTTTCTACAACAGCAATTGAGCACGTGAAATAATATACTTAAAATATTTTTGGTAATACG